>JANSVA010127775.1:0-30098 GCA_025504915.1 Erythroxylum reticulatum
CTCCTCTCTTTTAATTATATAAAAACGTGTTTTAATGCCAAATGAAGGGATTGCATGGCCACACACATAAATAAGGGTCTACGATTTGACTCTTCTTTGACCAAGCATGATAAATTTACCTTGTTGCCCTTAATTATATGAAATTACCATTATACCCTCCAAACTTTCCTAAAATTGCAATTAACCTCAAAATTTAGGAATCACCAAAACTTTTATTTTCATTTTGGCCCCTAAACTTTTGAAAATTATAAGTAAGCCCCTTAATTTTGTAAAATTACGAATTGGTCCTCCAAGAATTGAAAATTACTATTAAATCCTTTAACTTTTGACAATTTGCAAATAAGTCCTTATGTACATCAACTTTTCCAATTAAAGTTTCTAAGTGTCCAATAAGTCTATAAATCATGTCTAATTACCTCTAAGGCATTCGAACACATTAAATTTAACCACCATGGTCATATATATCCAATGGACTCAGTTTTATCCACTTAAAAGCTCATATGTCGGAAATCTCCAAGATTCCGCATTAACGATGAATTGCAAGTTCATGTAAGGGAATATAACATTATAAATCATTAACATATACATCCAAATGACTTAAATACATATTTGAGCTTATATACAACCATATGTACATATCAATATACAGTAGTATCTCCAAATATAGTACAACACAAAAGGGCTCTGAAAGTCTGGCATTACAAATTTCTCCATAGCCAACCATATAATTGGCATCTTTATAATTGTAGACAACATGTTTTTTATTCATGCATACATGGGAAGGAAACTTGGATATTCCACATTGATAGCACACCCCCTACAGGTCATGTTATGATCCTTCATCATCTACATTTGGTTTGAGACATCATTAAATTGTGCATTAAAAACTGAAAGTTTATGATTACGCTACTAATCCTAAAGATGCCACAAAGAAGAGTGTTGAATTATACACAAACAAAGGAAAATGAGAACTTAAATAGGTATCATAGTTTTTTTTTCTTTTGGTTTTATATGTTAATTAACATTTTTCTACATTTTATTAGTTTTGTGTTTAATATTTCGTGTTTAGAAGTTTTTAATTTTATTTTATGTTTAGGACATCATTAACATTGAGATTGACTATTAAAGGTTAAATTTATAACATGACTAAGTTATTGCTATATGAACTTTACTTTGTGAATACTAAGAAACCAAATTTGTTAAGTGATATCACATTGGTTTAATTTGAGTGATACAGTGAGAATTAAGCCATCATACATAATCTTTTATTTTTAAATATGGATAGGTTCTTTGATTTTAGATTTTTAAAAATTGCTTTTTTTTTCTTTTTGATATTACATGTAAGGTATATACTAGCATTAAAATGATAAAGGAACTTAGGATTGAATTTAAACCAAATTGCCTACTCTTTATGCATTAATACATTATTAGCCCCTTGGACCCTATTTTGAAATTTAAGGCTTTTTCTTCGTCAAACTTTCCAAGGAACCTTGATCCTAAAAGAAAAATATATGTACTCTAATTTATGATTAGTAAAACTTTCACTTGTGATTTGATAGTTTATATGTATGATATGCCAAAAACAATTATAGGAGAGATGGTAATTCGTATAAAGTGGTAATGAAAAAGAGAAATTCATGGTAATTGCAAATAAACAAATGTAATTCCTCTAAAAAATGTTACCAATATGGTACTTTTCTTAAAAGTATAAAAGAAGTAATTGAAAATTGATTGTCATGTGTTTATTATACTTGAAAAGAAAGAAGGAAGATGATTTTTGCAGAATATAAGGAGTTAATAGAGATTTTTTATCAATTTCTTGATTATTTTACTCTACTAATTATGAATAACTTTATATTTCATATTCCCTTCCTTTATTAAATTACTTGTCACTTTGGTCACACTAAAACATAATTCAAAGACCTTTTAGTCCTTTTTTTGTATATTTCTATTAAAGTAAAGGTGATTTGGTGATTTTCATACCTATGATAAGTTCAATTTTACAAGAATACTATGAGTATAGCACATTAAAAGTTCAAATACCTATATGAATATGTGATACCTTTTGAGGAAATTGTCAAATTAAAGTATTTGAACTTAACGAATTAGGTAGAATGGTGCTTGTATTTTTGTGTTTATATAGTTATTTATCTAAGAAATTTTATGTGTTTACAATTGAACTAAAACTTGAATATGTATATCTTATGTTGTTAACTATAAAGTTAACTAATGAGTTCAGATCAACATGTTTGTGTGTAGCAAATATGTAAACTTTTAAGAAACTACAACTCCTCCACTAGTGACACCTTGGGGTTTAAAGGCTTATATCATATGCTAAATATCAATATAAAATGAAATTGTTTCTATTTTCAATGCCATTTTTTCTTTAAAAAAGACTAATATGAGGTAATTATAGACTCATGTTGTTCCTATGTTTGACTATTTCTTTGAATTTTCCCAAAGTTTTTAACCTTTTTTGGGAATATGTTTCTTACATATTCTAAAAGGTTGTTTCCCTTCAAGTAAGCTTTCAATTAACTCTAGTTTCACTTTGATTAGATAGTTATGGAGAAAGTTACACTTAAATTTGTGATATCTCCTTAAAATCATTACCTACAAGACTATGAGTCAAATATAAGAGAATATCATATAATTACATATAAAAACATATTATAAAAGTGATAAATTAAAATTAATTTAGTGCCTTAAAATTCAAATTGTGGATCTATCATTCCTTTATCCATTTTTAGGAAACTTGAAATAAGGGAACTTAAGGTATAAATGTGTGACTCCAATAAATGGTTTAGTCTATTTAGCACCTAATTGGGTAGTGTAAGACCTACTTATTAAAGTAGGAAAATTCATCTTCCTATTAACATTTTGATAATGGATATAAAGTACGATATTGGGGTTTCTATCATTTTACGATGATCATTTTTAACTACTAAAGATGGGATAATTAATGTATTTAAGGGTAAGTTGATACTTAGGATAGGCAAGGAGGAGGTCGATTTCCACATCTGTTAGCTTTTAAAGTGTCCTCAAGCCTTAAATGATGAATGCTATAAGATGCATGTAGTTGACCCCATTATGTATCATGTATTTAAGGTTCATTGTGATGATCCTTTATAAACATGTAAAACATTAGGACTTAAAGGTAAGGAAGAGGATCATGAAATTATATGGTGTGTTTTTATAGTGGTATGATTTAGAGAACTTAGGAGGAGAAGATTCTACATCCTTACTATATAACAAAGAAGTATATGGCCTAGAATTGAAGAAATAACCTCCTCATTGGCATTATGCAGACTTAGGAGATGATAAAATTTATCTTTTTAATGTCTCATATTTTCTTAGCTCTGTGTAGGGAGGTAATTGAGCTTATCTCATTGGAGATCTTAGATGACTGATGAGATTAAGTAGGAATTCTAATTAAAATATTTCGGAAGAAGTACTTGTTATGAGGCAACCCAACAGTTTGAATTTTAGTTTACTTTATCTTTATCTTATTATTATTATTTATATTTACTAGTTCTTATTTTATTTTGTAAGAAAATTTTTGTTCAATTTTTTAGATTTTACCTTACTAACCTTGTATGGAATTAGGGTAGATCTGTCTACTTTAATTGCCTTTTATAATTGAGTATATCATCTTGTTTATTTGATGTTGAGAGTTATGGCACATTAAAGTGTCGAGGTTGGAATTTCCAAACCTTTTTCCTTAGTTTTATGTTCTAACTTATTTTCTCCTTATTTTTGGTGTTCTATAGGTGTTAAGTTGAATATTGTTTTTATTATTGTGTTTCAATTCATGCATGCGTACCATTTTTAATGAGCCAAAGGTTATAGGGGAGACTTAGAAAAAAGAAGGTGGAAATCAAGTTGACGAATTAATAGGGGGTTCAAAATTTAACTGATATTAGTTTACATTGTGGGACAGATGCTAGTGTTAGAATAGTGTAATTGAGAGTTAGGAAATAGAATAAAATTGATTCCAATGTGAAATTTGTGTCCGAAATGTCCTAAATCGTAACCTTATATAAACTCAACTTAGATTTTCCCTTGACAAAAGCCTAACTATTTCTTATCTTTTGCCTCTCAACATCCCTATCCTCAAAATTTCACCCAAACTTCTCTGTTAACATAAATATAACAATTCAATCACTAAATCATTACTCAATACACAAAAATAAGTCTTAAAACATCATATCATCCACGAATCAGCAAGATTTTATACTTAGAATAAAAGTAGGGATTTTTCACTAAAGGAGTTCTAAAGATATGTGGCATATATCTTAACTTTCATCATCCTCTAAGTAAGTAAAATTCTTCAATTTCATGGTCACATCAAATTTGAGAATTTATAGCTTGAATTGGGTGGAATTTCGGATTAAGTTTATAGACTATTATGGAAAATTGAAAAACATTTACCTTCTAGTTATTAGACATACAGTAATTATGTAATAGAATGTTTTATATTATGGGATTATGCTTTTTGTTTGGGTATTGCAGAATTGGTGGTTTTATATGTACTTAAAAAGTAAATAATGTAGATTGTGGTTAAGTGTTGACTTATATGAATTTATGCTAACATATGGCTTTAAGATTAAAAACGATAGTTAATAAAAAAAGTTTCATGCTACTTCTTCCTCAACACCACTTCATTCAAAGGAAGTTATTAGGTTTGATAGCTAGGAAAATGAGTATAATAAAAGATGTCAGAACAATATGCTAATTGAAAGACCATAAATGCTAAAATGGAGATTAGGGTTTGAAATATTTTTCATAGTTTAAGGTTGGAAAAGCTATTCAATCTTTAAGGAGATTACTAACCAAAGTTGGTTAAGGAATTATATGCCAACATTCTTGATAAACCTAAGCCTAAACTAATTAAGATACATTCCTACATCAGCTACCAATATTTTAGTTTCTAAATAAATTATTAAAGATTATATTAGTTTTCTATCAGAGGGTTAGAGGCTTTCTTTTTAGAATATGAGACCATCAGTTCATAATGAATAGAGTGAAAATGAAGCATTGTTAAGGTTTAGGATGAGGACTACTTTTTTATTAGAAAGTTACTTTTTTATATATAAATACCTAGCCTTATAACTTTGACTAATGGCTTACATACTGAGTCATAATGTACAACCTCAATCTAGTGTATTTAATCAACTTCAAATTTTGTATTTATATCTCTTAGTTCTCCTTTACAATGTTTTAGGCGAGGCTCTACTTAGTGGAGTGGTTTAGCATGGGTATGTTAGGTTTGCGACAACTAGAGAGGCCAACTATATTAATGATGATTAAATGACATTATTTAGGTACACTTGATATAGTAACAGGTGGATTAATATAGTAAAAGTTAATAGTGGATATCTGAACACCCTAAGGAAGGAGAAAGTCCAATATAATGATGACACAGAGGATGGAGAGGAAAGAGAAAACATAATGGTAATTGTTAGGCCATTGAGAGTAATGACGCAACATTTAGCAATATCCACTAAAAAAATTTTGAGGAGAAATCATGGGTGTTTATGCCAAGCTGGACAAAATCTGGACCTAACTTAAATGACACCTATTGCCTCTTCCATCTCCTTAATGACTTTGATGACATACATTTATGGAAACATGTAATTAGTTTTTTTAATATCTAGATTGTGAAATGTTTTATTTAATGCTTAGTTGATTATTTTGTTAGATTTGAGGATATTATAAATTTGAATGCAATTTGAATGTATTTTCTTTTTTTCCTCTACAACTTTTGAGTTTTTATGTATCTAAGTAAAGAGTAGTAATTTATGATGAAATTTTCCTTTTAATTTCAGTTTTCAAGGAATTTTTAGATCCCTTTTACTTTACTCTTTATGTACAATATTAAGGGTAACATTTTTTTAAAGTGTGTGGGATATCAAATTGAAATTTATCTAATTGCATGTTAAATTTTCAAAAAAATTTCATTTTTAGCTTTCTTTATGGCTTTGTGTTTAAGAACTCTGTAGTTACTTTAGGTTAACAGCATGAGTCTATACATAATTTTTAATTGAGATTCATTGTTAAAAGTTAGTTTCATAATAAGATTAAATAGTTTCTATACAAAATTCACTTTGTGAATACTAGAAAACCAAATATATTAGGTGATGATACTTTGATTTGACTTTATTATCCTATGAGGAATTGAGTTAACATTTAAAATTTTATTTCTTTTGAATTTGAATATCTTTGTGATTTAAAATTTCTAGAACTTATATATCATCTTTTCGATTATATGAAAGATATGCATAAGCATTAAATGATAAAGTCACTTAGATAATTTTAGTGAAATTGCCTATCTTTTGTTTATTAAACCATTAGGCGCCTTTTTGAGCCTTATATAAAATTTTATTCTTTCTTTTTAACACCTTCCTAAACAAATTTGAGTCTAAAATAAAAATAAGTAATTGCATCCTAATTCATGATTAGAAAAGCTTTTTCTTGTAATTTGATGTGTTGTTATGGTATATATAGAAATAAATGTAGTGGGAGATGGTATTGCGTGTGAAGATGGCAATGTAAAAGGGAAAAATCATATTAAATCAAATTAAAAAGGAGAAAAAAAAAGAAATTGCATGATGAATGGCACGAGTTTAGTGCACTTAAAAACAATGAAGGGACAATGGTTGTTGCAAAGATATAAGGAGTTCGTGGAGCATGTATTGATATTTCTCTTGATTTACTTATTCTCTATTAATTTTTAATATTTTTTCATATATTCTTTCCTTCGTTAACTTATTTATCTTTTTAATCTCATTAAAACCTTGTTCAAAGATCTTTTGATTTTTTCTTTTGTATATATCTATTGTAATAATGGAGATTAGATGATTTTCAAGTATATGGTACGTTCAATTTAGTAAGAAGATGAGGAGTACAACTCTATTAAAATTTTATACACTTCTGTGAATGATTGGTATCTTGTGAGTAACATGTTTGTAGTTTCTTTTTAGTAAGAAGATGAGGAGTACAACTCTATTAAAATTTTATACACTTCTGTGAATGATTGGTATCTTGTGAGTAACATGTTTGTAGTTTCTTTTTAGTATAATGATTGGTTTAAGAAATATTATATGTTTAAATCTTACAATTCATATTAAGATTGGATATTTATATCTTGAGTAGTTAACTCTTAAGCTAACTTATATAGGTTAATATATGTGGCTATCATTTAAACAAACTCTCAAGATACTATAACTCCCTTATTAGGAACGTGAAAGGGTTTAACAAGTTGTACTAAAGCTAAATGCCACCATTAACCTATAAAAGTATAATTATTTCTTATTTTAGTTAGTAAGTTTCGTTAGCTAGGGTTTTATTATTGTAAATTTCTTAAACAAAAGTAATGAGTTAAATGTGGAAAATTTTGAAAGGCTACATTTTACATGATATAAGGGATTAAAATAGTTGCAATTTAGCATATTTACAGCATACTTTATAATAATTGATTTCCTATGTTTAGTTCACTATCTTATACATGATAATTTGAAGAAGAAACCCCATTTTATAACATATTAGAATCTTTTGGAAGTTAACAAGATGGAAATAAACTTTATAGAAGGAATTGAAGATTGATTTAAGCTTGAAGATGATGAAAATTAGAGAAATTAGTGGAAAAGGTTAGACAAGCATCAAACACTACTAAGAGATGAATGCATGTCTCACAAGGTTCAAAAGTTGAAGAAATAGAGGCTAACCAACATGATTTACGTGATGGTTACATACTAATTTGAGATAACTAAAGCTCTAGAAGCCAACTAGCATCAGTGTGGAAGCTAGATTAGCATTCGACACTTACATAGTTTTTGAGGAATTATAATTAGAAGTTCAATCATCTAATGAACTTATGATATAAACGCTAGCTATAAATAGTTTCACTAAGGTAAAATTAAGGATCGTTTGAGCAAGTTTCTGATAGTCATTTTGATTTTTAACAATCGTTTTAAGGGTTCTAAACATTCAGGAAGGCTTTAGAGTAAGGATTGAAAGGAAATTAACCTCAATTTGGATCCAATTAGAGATATCTTATTCTATCTTCTATTCCTTCATTTTTTATGTTAACATTAATTTGTTTTCATTATATCAAATATCTATATCATTAAGTAAGGTTAGGTATATAGTTTGTGATGGATAGTTAAATTATCAGTACATGAGTAGTTATTATTTAGTTGAATCTATTTGGTTTTGTCTTAATTATTGGATTTATGACTAGCTATCATAGATTTATATCATATGGATTTTGTGAAAGATGGAGAGGTGAAATATAATTTGTACATTAGGAGAATAAATACCTCAGATATAAAGATAGGGATATCTTAGATTATTATGATAACTAAATAGATTAACTATTTTTAGTGACTTTGATTAGGCTGAATTATGCATCGGGAGATGGAAATTACTAATTTAATTTACTTATATGCATTAGAAAAGGGTGTAGACACATTAAGTTAATTGTTATTTCACCCCTAATAAAAAATATCATATAATAATTGGAGTTATAGATAAAAGAATCATGAAAGACTAGTATTTCATTATCTTGATTTTTTTAACTGTTTAATTGTCTAATTTTTAGTAGTTTAGTAATTTAATTTCTTTTTATAAATTCTTGTTTTATTTAGTTTAATTTTTTTGACTAAGATTAATAGTCTAGTGGTTATAGTCCTCGTGGAATTGATAATCTAGAATACTTTAAAATGTATTACTGACTATCATTGATTTTGTGCACTTGTACAGATAGAATCAAGTTGTTGGCATCATTATTACTTACTAATTCATTAATTCTATTTTTTCTTTTTCTTTTATTTCTTTCGTTTGTTTTCTAATAGTTGATAGTAGATAAGAGAGCTAAGATTGAAAATTCATTAATTCTATTTTTTCTTTTTCTTTTATTTCTTTCGTTTGTTTTCTAATAGTTGACAATAGATAAGAGAGCTAAGATTGAAAACATGGACAATATATTTTAACTTGATCCTTAGATTGAGTGAATCTATGGAAAGAAAGAAAGAAGACAAAAGAGGGCTGCAAATTAAAACTAAATCATTGTTGGTATAGAGTAGTAGCAACCACCTTAATCTAGAAGATATTTAGACGTTGATTAATACAAATTCATTTTCACTTTATGTAACATCCCATCCCTATATTAAGGGTTAGAATTTAGATTCCAGTAATTGAGAAATAGCAATGAGAGGATAGAAAATTGCTTTTCATGCTCATGCATAATGTCAGCACACGTACATGTAGATTTGAATTCTTGCACACATGAAAATAATTGTATATGCACTCATTAACATTTCAGGTATATTGAATAGTAATGGGATAGATTGAGAATTTTGGTTATAGTGCATGAGTTGAATGAAATGGAGAGAAAGCCTAGAAATAAAAATTTAAGTGTTGGATTTAGTGAAAGAAAATACATTGGAGAAGTTTACCGAGAATATATGATATGGAATTTTTGGATAGTGGAGTTGAAAGTTATGATCCTTATAAGGGGAGATACTCGGGAATATGGTTTGTATTGTCTAATGACGTATGGTCTTATGAAGGCACTTCTTCTGGTGAGGACTGATCATCTTGTGAAGACGCTTCGTGTTGTGATGACGTTTTGTCTTGTGAAGATGCTTCATCTGGTGAGGACGGATCGTCTTGTGATGACGCTTTGTCTTGTGATAATGTGTCGTCTTGGTAAGAAGCTTCATCTTTTGAAGATGCTTCGTCTTATGAAGACAATTTGTTTGGTGAGGACGAATCATCTTATGAAGACATCATATAGTCCGGTGCGCTGTTTATTTGTATTGTCCGATGCGCTGTTCATTTTGTATCGTCTGGTGCACTGTTCATTTATATCGTCTAGTGCACTGTTCATTTTGTATCATCTGGTCCCATTTTTGACCCTGTAGATGATCAAATGTCTCTTTTAGGTCTTCATGAAACTTGTAGACCTTGAATTTCTCTTTTGAACCATCTAAAGAGCACTTTAATATGAGTTCTCTAGAGAAAGTTATGACCATTTTTTCAATTCATTTAATCCTTTGTCTGGGTTCATCTGATCCTATCGTCTAGTCCCACTTTTGACCCTACAGATGATAGAATTTGTCTTCAAGGTCTGCATGAAAGTTTTAGATCTTGAAGTCCCCTTTGGAACCATCTAAAGAACTACTTAATATGATATCCCTAGAAAAAACTATGCCCATTTACAAGATATCTTCTGTGTACCGTTCATAACCTTCTTCTGGTCACTATTCATCTTGTATTGTCTAGTCCAAATTTGACTCTCTAGCCGATAGAATTTGCCTTTAAGTCTTTATAAAAATTATAGACCTATAAGTCCTTTTCTGATTCATCTAAGAATGACCTTGATCCGATACCTATAGCGACAGTTATGCTAATTGCCCCAAAAGAAAAAGGTTCTATATGATTGAGGATAGATCCTTGTTTGATTCTTTTAACCATAACCTTGTCATCCGACCTCCAATTGGAGTGATTCTTAGACCAATATATTCCTAATACATTTTTCTATCTCTTCACAAAAATTGGTAGCATTCTGAATTGAATTGAAAAAGGTTGATGAAATAAAAGTGTGGAATCTGTTGGAACAGAGAAATAGGATTATCTTACTAAACATACTTCAGTGTTTTGATTATATCTGAATACATAGGATTCCAAATGAGATGATTTTTAATTTAGAGTGAACTAGAGACATAAGGCATAGGGGAGCATGTTCTAGAAGAAAGTGTTACAAAATGATTTCAGTATCGAGGTCAAAAAGAACATGAAAAGTTGACCCAAAATGATGTTTTTATGGGAAAATATGAAAGCGAATAAGGGGTTATGACTTGTGATTTTAGTGGTTTTATTAAGTCCTAAACTTAAGTATAGATTATACTTAAGTAAGTCTTAGTGAAGGGAAGTGGACAAGTGGATGAGAATTGGACAGGTGTCCTAGCTAAAGTTAAGCTTTAATAACCTTGAAAGACAAGTTGTCCTTATCTTTATCCTTCGTGAAACTTCTTTCTCTAGAGTTCTTCCAACACAGAGTTTTTCATCAAATTTTTACCAAAGTTAAATCTTGCTTTTCTCTATTTTTGATCACTTCCACATTGATATTTCTTTCTTTTACCCCAAGAAAAACCGAACCTGTTGTCAACTTTCAAGTTGATGTAAGTGATTGTATGAGGGATTAGGGTTACGTGATTATTGTAGATGTTGGAGCTTTAAACAAGTAATCTTGTTATGCTTATGTATTTTTAAATGAAATGAAGCATGCATCGTTAGTTCACTACTAAATGGTTAAAAACAATGATATTCTTATTTTCTGGAAAATGAGTGAGGAGATTTAGTGTGCCGTATATGGTGATTTTCTTTGGATTTGATAACTGAAACGTCATGTGATAGTGTTAAACCAATTTTTGGAGTTGAAAGATCAATGAAAATGTGTAATGATGTGAAAGAACGATTAAAGTGATAGTTAAAGGAATAAATGAAGAAAATACAAAAGTTAGAAATGCAGAAAAAAATTAAAAGTAAAAAAGTGTAGAAAATGTGATGAAATGCGTAAGTGTTCTGGTTTTTGGATGATCATAAAAAAATGATAGATTTTTTATTTGGCTGTGATTTTAAAAAAATGATGAGTGATTAAGTTATTGAATGAGAATGAGCATAAGATATGAAGTTTGTTAAATTACCCAGGATTGTCATTGAGCATGTATTGTACATAGCCCATATACACAGTTGTGCATCAATAAATGCTTATAATTGTGGCATTATTAATGAGTATACAATGTGTATCTTGCATAAATGGGTTGTGCAGGTTAAGTGTCCGCATTTAGGCATTTCCAGAATTTGGAAGAAAATGCTAATATGAAGCATAATGTGAGTAGACCGAGATGATGTCACTTCATTATTTTTTGTTTCAATTTTTTTATTAAATGACTATGTGAATTTGATTGGTTGTGCTGGTTTTCGGATAGGAGGTCTGATGATTGTGATTTTTGATTTGGGTATTAAATGTGAATGGGAAAAACTATGTGCTTCATTGATATGATTGACTGAAAAATGTGATTGCATGAGTATATGCAAATGTGATTGTGGCATTCCATTTCATGAATGCATGAAACATAATGGGAGTTGTGACCAGAGTAGCCACCGATTAGAGCTTAAACCTCAAAGTGTGAAAGGAGCCTCGAGCTCAGAAAGTGATTAAGAGCCTAAGCCTCACTATGTAAAATGAGCTCTGTATCCCCCAAGCAGATAAGGGACAGTTAATAATGAGCCCTGTATCCAATGGATACGAGAAAATTTAAGAACTCGGTCATAACAAAGTAACAAATGAAAAGTGGGTCTCATGTGCATTGCATATGCATAAGATGAATGATTAAAGTGCATTGAATGTGAAGTGTGAAATGTTGTGAATGTGAATTATGTGTTATGTGATTGGGTAAGGAATTGATGATGGTCACTCATTGAGTTTGCAAAACTCACCCAAAATTTCCAAATATTTTTCAAGATCAGAAGAATACCCCGTTAGGCAAACGGGAGTGTACCTACAGAATGCAGTAAGAGATAGAGGTTGCGATTAGTTCGCATATACATTATATTTCTTTATTTTCGTATTAAATTGTATATTCCATGATCTTTTGTACAATATGTATTCTAAAAAGTTTTGTACAATGTGTATTTGAATTATGTTGAAATGCAAATAAATTTTGACTAAAGTGTTTGTATTTATAATAAGACCTAATTAGCTATTGAAATTCTATTGACTGTATTATGTTGATTGAAAATGTTTATGAATGAAAGTGGGCTCGAAGTGGTTGTTGTTTCTGCATATGTTTTTTGTTGTTTCAAAAAAAATTTGTACCGACTTTTGACTAACTGAGTTCCCTACCCTCGCGGGCATGGACTTGGATATCACCCACGATGTTAGGTTCGAGTCCTGCGAGAGTGGGGTGTTATAGGTTCATAGGAGAAATCAAAGCCAAGGAGCATATTTAGGCATATCTACATCTTGTGTTGTTGATTCTCTCTTCATAGATTGGTTATATTATCCTTTTCTTATTATTTTAGGTATTTATGTAAGAATGATTTGAATGCTTTCATTAGATTGTTTTTATATAAATCCATTGCCAAAATATAGAATATAGTACGTAATAGTTATATTTTCGATTCATTTTTGGTAAACTAATGGTGATGAATCATTAGGGATAAAATAGTATAGGTTAAATGACCTTAGCTTGTGTGTTTGTTGCCTAGATTAATCTGTTTTCCTAGTTCATAATGTAGCTATCCTACTAAATCTAGAGAGATTATTCTTGGTTGTTTGATAACTATGTTTAGTTTAAGATCTTATTTTGATTAAAAATGACCTAAAGGAAAATCGGAGTTAATAAAGATTATTGTTAAACAACAGTTAATAGTTTCTAAGAGAGATGAGAATACAAGACCATTAAGTATGCTTATTTGTGCATAGGCCTAGATTGAATTGAGAATCATATTCATCAATTTTCTCACTTTTATGCTGTTTAATTTGATTTTCTTTTATTAGTACAATTTTACTTTGTATTCTTATTCAAATTCAACCAAATGCCTCCTCCCATATCATAAACACCTATTATTTTCATTACAAAAGCTATATATACACTCCTTGTGGATATGATTTCTATCACTATCCCTAGAAACATTGCTAAAAAATTGATTGGTTATTTTTATACCAATATGAATTAACCACAAGTGCATAATGTGGTTGTAGTTAGCACAAGCAGGTATAGGTCGAATCCTATAAAAACAATGAATACTAGTAATTACCATTATCCTATTAGAGATTCTATAATATGCTAATAACTCACATGAGACTACTAACAACTAATCTTAGGTTAAAGTTTCTAATATTGCTTTATCGATTTGTGAATTCTACTATTAGGTCTGACCCTAATCTAGAGGATTTATATAAGGTTTGACCTATCTTAAGATTTGCAATCAACCCCTTTCAATTATGGTAGATATATTCATACACAAGATTTTGCAATCTTTATGCTATGAAATTATAGTATGTACTACTATTTTGGATTTATCAGAACATATATTAAACAAGCAATTGAATCACAATAGATCAATCAAATAATTACATTAAATAAAAGAGTCAAAACATATTATAGCACAAAATAAGGTTCATCACACCTAAAAACTAACAAGGAATTTAGTTACACCTAGTAGAAAATGAAATCAAACATAAAAAGAAATGTAAAATAAAGAATTTATAATTTTAAATCTCCCTTCTTTTTTATCGAATGTTCTTGCAAGATAAAGGTTCGATGTTGTAGTCTATTAGATCTGTCGATGATTTCTTTTCATTTTCCATGTCTAGAGATCAATATTGCCCCTTATGAATGATCTCTAAGTCTAAAATCACTTTTTCTAAGTATGCTACCCTCTTTTTCCTTCACTCATGTCTTTGCTCTTTTTACAGAAATTTTTAGAGTTATGGGAGATACATGGTCTGATACGTGTCCTTATGAATTATCTCTACGTATAAAATCACCTCTGTAATTCCGCTCCCCTCTTTTGCCTTAACTCAGGTCTTTTTATAGTAATTTTTAGAGTTATGGGAGATACATTCTCTAATACGTGACCTTATATATCCCAAAATCTCCATAATTTATAATTTTGCACGGTTTGAGAGACGTACACGACTGTGAATCCCTTCTTTGCTTCAGATCTTTGTTTTATTTCACATTTTCATCTTAATTATTCTCTTTTTTGTCCATGTAGGAAATTATGACCTATAAATGCACTTGGAGAAAATCAAGTACCAAATATAAAATAAAAGTATAAAATATCAAGAAAAATAGATCAAATATGGGCGTATAAATATGGTCAAATATGTAGCTATTAGCTGCCAATGAAAATTGAGATTGATCAAAGTTGAATACTTAAGAACTATTATATCTTTATTTTGTTTCCATTAATCTTATTAATTCAATTATGTTTGATCCTAGATTTCTTAAGGTTTTGAGTATTCTCTCTCAAGATCTAATCAATTAACCCCAATTGAATTTGATATTTATAAATTTGTAATCTCTTGATTCCCAAAACTATTCCATACTTATTGAGTTAGATCTGAAACAATCTATTAGATAATTAATCTCACAACCAAGATCTCTCTTCAGTTGATCATTAATTTGATAATTACATCCTATTAAGTCGTCAAATATCGTTGTACACCTTAACACTAATTACTTTGACCCACTCTCTTAATTTATTATAAAGTATATGTATGAAAATTGTCATATACATTCAAAGATATATTGAAATCATCAATAATTGAGATTGATAAAATAAGTCCGAAATAATCCTTGATATAGATTTAAAAATCCATAGACATCTTATACATCATATGAATCTAATTACACATCAAGTACTATAAAGAAAGTAAAAGGAAAAGAATAAAAATTGTTTGACTTTGTGATCTAGAATGATGGAATTTCTTGAAGCTCTTCTTTGATCTCTCCATTTTAATCCACTTTGATGTATGGCAGCTACCCTTTTTAATGTTGTTTATGTTCTTATATAGTATTTTAGGGTTATGGGGTTGTACTTTATGGTTTCCCCACTTTTTTGGTTCCAAAAATAGCCCCAAACCCTAGAAACACGAAAAAAGTAGTACCTGGAAAATCTCCTGACACAATCATGACTTAAAGGCCCAATCAGGCCTCATTTTAAGCAAGTTTTAATCTTATAAAACCCTTAATATTCTCACAAGTGCATGGGTCATAGCGTAGAGGTGTCAATTTCATGAGGAATTAGAGAACTAATTGAATCCTAATTTACTTAGGGCTTAAAAAGTGTAAATGAAATGAAAATAAAAATGAAACAAAAAGTACACTATCGAATATGGAGTGATTGAAAATTGAAACTCTAAATTAATTCAAAAATTAAATTTAAGCACCATAAATTGACAATTGAAATTCAAACAAGGAAGATTAACAAGTTATGAGAAAGGGGATTTATCCTATCGTCAATGCTAACTTAGTCACTTATTAGGTTAAAATGGTGTCAGTCCTAGACTTTCAAAGGGTGAATTGGTCTCTCTCAAGTTGTAATCACTAAGCCCTAAATCATAAACCCTAGTTAAGTTGAGTTACTGAACATGTAATCTCTCAATTAACAAAAAAACCTGCAACCTAATTAGTTCTTAAGCATTCCAATAAACAACCGAGTCCTCACGTGAGATCTCTTTCTATAAAATTACCGATTTGATTGTTTGCATAGTGTATTAGATCGTTTAACTTTATTAACAAACCTAATCATTTTGCTTTCAGTTTACTCTCTCGATTTATTACTGAATCATGCAATTATAACAAATAATCACAACACCTAACATCATTAATAATAAAAGCAATAGATTAAAATTAAATCAAGCATAAATCCCTAAAAAAAGTTAAAACATCCTTCACCCAAGATTCATCGTCATCAATTCCATCTCATACACCAAATGAATGAAATAAAAGGTGAAAAGAAGAAAAGATAACATAGAGGATTGGAGGTTGAAGCAACTAAAGCTCCACTTTCTTCTTTCTCTTGTTCTCTCTCTTCTTTCTTCCTCTTCCTTAGCTTTTTTTCCAAGACGACAAAATGGAGGCTCTCCATTTCTAGGCCATTTCTCTTGTATTATGTAATATTTTCTAATATGGGTAAAAATTAAGTTTTATTTAGGCCCAAAAGTCTAAAATAACCTACAAAAAATTAAGTTTGGGAGGCCAGTCCATGTCTGTTCGTGTGCAAGCCACGATTGTGGCCTAATCGTGGCTTGATGCAATCATTTTTGTCATAATCGTGGCCCTAGGTCCTCTACCGGGCTTCCTCCAAATCTTCTCCATTCTTCGATATCTAATCTCAAACATTAACAAACACCTTAAAGCACCTTAAACACACAAAATTAAACCTCAATAGCATGCTCTAATCTACATAACACTCAAAACAAAAATATCTAACCAAATAACACCATTATAAACCCAAACTTGCATGAATCAATTAATTAAAAACATACTAAAATGCCCATTAAAACATCATGAAACCTATAACTATCACCTCGTGTTGTTCTTCCTTCTCTTTCATATTTGTGCTCTTTGTTATGATCTTGACAAAGAGTTACGTGGTCTATCCAACACCCGTGGTCATGACATCTTTCATGCATCTTCCATCTTCTTCATTCTTCAATTTCCTGATTTCCAGCACTCATAAACACCTCTTGAAACATAAAATTAATATTAATTCATGTTTTAAATGACACAAACACTTAGAACATAATCAAAAACTAACAATAACTCAATTCTAAACCTATACACACGATAATCGTCTAAGAAACACTTGAAAACATACTAAAACACCTAGAAAAACATAGTATGATTTATACATATAAGAAGTGAAGAGAGATTTAAGAGTAAGTGGAGAGTTATAGAGGTGGCTATAAGTTTATAGAGATAATATGACTTATGAAAGAAGAGAAAACAAGTATCTAAAGGTTAGGGTTAGAAAAGAAGGTCAAAATAGGATTTTGAGGATATGGGTATAGGTGGAATGTTTCACGCCTATCACAATTGTGGCATGTATCGCCTGTTATGATCGTGAGAGAATAATCATGAACTTACTATGCACTATCATAGCACTCCCCATGATTGTGGCATAGTTGGAATTCTCCACCTTTATTAAGTTTCAATTCATTTAAGCCCAAGTTTCAATTGATTCACCTCATGTATTCCATAGAACTTATTCCCTGAAACTTGGAATGAGTTAGAACTCTACCAAATTTATTAATTAACATTGTTCAGTTATATTTGATGGTTAGTATCCAAGGTGAGCCAATTTTAGGTGCTAGAATAAAGAACTCCATCCATAGATTTGTCCTTTGAAACTCCAAGTTCCCTACATAAACGAGTATGATAACAATCTTACAATTGGAGTGGCTTATTGACATCTCACAATGAATATTTTTTCTTAACTTATCCCATTTAGATAATGAACATATCTCAAACTTTTTGGAGATTTTTGATACCTTTAAATTTAATGATGCCAATGAAAATGCAATAAGATTGATATTATTTTTGTTTTCATTAAGGGGTATGGCAAAGCAATGGTTAAATTCTTTGTATAGATCATCATTACTACATAGGACCAGGTAGCAGAGAAGTTTCTTTTAAAGCACTTCCCATCAGTAAAGACTACCAAACTAAGGAATGGCATTTCCTCCTAGTCCTAGGCTAACTCAGAGACATTATATGAAACATGGGAGAGAATCAAAGATATTTTAAGGAAATGCCTATATCATGGTCTACCATTATAAATTAAAATTCAGACCTTTTATAATGGATAATTCATTATACTAGGGAGATGATAGATGCAGTAGCGAAGGGTATTCTAAATAAGAAGACAATAGAAGTAGCTCATGATCTCATTAAAGACATGGTTATGAAAAAATATCATTCGTGTTCTTCTCTAGTCAGAATTAGCAAGCCGAAAGGAGTATATGAAGTAGATGCAATTCTGTAAATGGTAATCAAAGTTAAAATTCTAAGTAGAAAGATTGAAGGATTGACTATAAATCTTGAGTTTTAAGTTATATAGTGTTAGGAGTGTAGGGTAAGACATCCTAGTCAAGATTACTGAGCATTACAACCTAAACATTTGGATTATATAGGAAATGCTCCTAGAATCCAAAACAATCCATTTAGCAATACATACAATTTACGATGAAGGAATAACCCCAATATCTCTTAAGGGAATCTAACTAAGGTAAGGAATGACCCTCTATTAGGATCTAAGCAACATCCACTTCAGGCTAAGAAGTCGAATCCAGAAGGCATAATGTCCAAACTTGTTCAAGAGTCAGATGTAAGACATTAGAGAATAAAGGCTTCTATACCTAAATTGGAAATTCAGGTTAGTATGAAAAGTTGATTTTCAAAAGACTACAAGGAACTTTTGCTAGTACCACCGAGACAACTCTTAAAGATCACATGAAGGCAATCACCCTTAGAATTAAAAAGAATGTGCAAACTAATAACAAGACCTAAGGTGAGGGAGAGAATGGAAAAAAGAGTTTAGAGAAAGATAAAGATGAAGCTCATCCTCTGAAAATCAAGGAATTCTAGCCTACCAACCCATACCTCATTATGTTAAAGAAAGATCATTTGGATGAAAGGTTTGGTAAAATCCTTGAAGTTTTTAAGTAGCTTCATATTGTTGAAACTCTTTTACAAATGTCAAAATATGAAAAATTCTTGAAGGAATTATCATCTATATGAAGGAAGACAGAGGAGTTAGCTACTATAAAACTAAGTAAGGAATGCTCAACAATTTTACAAAACAAATTGCCTAAGAAGCTTAAATATCTAAAGAGTTTTACTATCCATTTTTTAATTGGAAATTTTTTAGTAGAAAAGGCTTTAGTTGACTTGGTGGCTAGTATAAAATTTGATGCCCTATAAATTATTCAAGAAAATAGGATTATGGGAACCTAAATCCACTAGGATAAGCTATTAATAGATCTATTAAATATCCTAAAGGTATCATTAAGAATGTACTTATTAAAGTTGATGGGTTCATTTTCCTAGTAGATTTTGTAGTACTTGATATGAATGAAGATATAAAGGTACCTTTGACTCTAGCTTGACCCTTCTAGTGACTGCTAGAGCCATTACTGGTGCTAGTGATGGAAATCTAGCTTTTGGGGTAGGAGAAAAAGAGGTCACTTTTAAAATATCTAATTTCATGAGACTCTCTCTTAAATATTATGATGCTTGTTATTTTATTAAAATTATTAATTTTAGAGCTTCAGACATTGTGAATGAATTTATTTTTAAAGATGTGTTGAAGTTGTCTATTATTCAAGTTGAGGAAGAAGATGAGATCAATAATCCATTTATAAGAAACAAATAATTCTAAGAGATTGAAAAAAATTGAAAGGATAAGGTTGAAACCCTTCATTAAAGAGCCACTAAAGTTAAAGTTATAGAAACTTCCTAATCATTAAAATATGCATTCCTTGAGAAGGATTCAAAATTGCCCATAATTATTGCCTCAACTCTAAAAGTGGATCAAAAAAGAAGTTAAATTTGCTTAAAGAGTATAAGAGGGCCATTACTTGGAAGATCCTAGACATTAAAGAAATCAGCCCTTCCCTTTTCACACACAAGATTATGATGGAGGAGGAGTTTAGACCAATGGTACAACCCTAAATGAGGTTGAATCCTACTATCAAGGAGGTGGTAAAGGCAAAGATAAATTAAATTGTTGTACGTTTTTGTGATTTATCATATTTTTTTACAGTTCTTGGGTAAGTCCTATAGAGATTATGCCAAAGAAAGGAGGAATGATAGTGGTATCAAATAAGAAGAATGGATTTATTCCTATGAGAACTATCATTAAGTAAAGGGTCTGCATCAATTATAGGAAACTGAATGATGCTACTCGAAAAGACCACTTCCCTTTACATTTTGTGGACCAAATGTTGAAGCAACTAGATAGCAGACGTATTATTATTTCTTGGATAGACTTTCGGGCTACCTCTAAATTCTAATTGCCTTAGAATATCAAAAGAAAATAATCTTTTACATGCCTTTATTATATGTTTATAGAAGGATGCCTTTTTGGTTGCACAATGAACCTACTACGTTTTAGAGGTGCATGATGACCATTTTTTATAATCTAATTGGAGATATAATAGAGGTATTTATGGATTTTTTAATTTGGATTTTTTTTTATTTATGCCTTCATAAATTAAAAGGAGTACTAAAGAAGTGGGGAGAAAACAATATGGTGCTAAATTAGTAAAATTGTCATTTAATGGCACATAAGGTCATAATTTTAGTATACAAAATCTCTTACAAGGTTATTGTGGTAGATAAAGCAAAAATTGAGACTATTGAGAATCTACCACCCGTACCTCGGTTAAGACTATTAGAAGGTTTTTAGGTTATATGGGCTTTTATAGAAAATTTAGCAAGGATTTATCTAGGATTGGTAGACCTTTAACCAATTTTTCAGAGAAAGATATGCCTTTTAACTTTGCTCAAGAATGTTTATATGCTTTTAACATTCTTAAGGAAAAGTTAGTGAATGCCCCAATTATGGTTACACCATATTGAAATTTATCTTTTGAGTTAATGTGTGATGCAATTGATTTTACAACAGGCGCAATACTTAGGCAGTGAAAGGACAAACATTTTCAACCTATATATTATACTAACAAAACTCTGACAGAGGCCCAAGTGAATTATAACATGATAGAGAAAGAATTGCAAGCAGTGGTGTTTGTATTAGATAAATTTAAATCTTATCTAGTTTTATTTAAATTTATTATTCATACTGACCACTCTATACTAAAATACTTGCTGAATAAAATAGATGCTCATCCTAGATTAAATAGATGGATTTTATTGCTATTGGAATTTGATTTAGAGATTGAAGATAAGAAAGTAGTTGAAGATTTCGTAGTAGACCATCTATCTTACCTTGAAAACCTAAATTTAGATGAACTGAATGAAGAAGACACTGATGATCCATTCCTAGAAGAGTTCCTCCATAATTTGAAGGAGGTCAGGGAGTTTGAAATCCTTTAGCTTGTGCATATTGTAAATTAGTGTGTAAGATCTTATTGAAAGGCCTTTCCAATCATCACAAGAAGAAATTCTTTACTAATTTTAGGGACTATTTTTAGGAAGAACTATATTTGTTTTCTATCTTTGCAGAATAAAAATCTTAGAACATTGTCATGGTGGACTTACCAAAAGGCACTATAGTGGAAATAGAATGTCTTATAAGATCTTTGAGTTGGGTTTTAATTGGCCTTTAATTTTTAAGGATGCCCAAAGTTATATAGCTTTACATGATTGAAGCTAAAAATCAGGTAATATCTCTCACCGGGTTAGGAAGCCTAAAGATTTCATTCTTGTTTATTAAGTGTTTGATATTTGGGGAATTGATTTCATAGGTCTATTCATAACTTTGTTTGGTAATAGATAAGTCCTAGTAGTTATTGACTATGTCTCTAAATGGGTAAAAGCATAAGCTTACATATAAACGATACTAGGGTTGTTAACAGATTTTTGAAAAAGCTATTTTGTTTTTTTGGCCCACCTAAGGGGAACATATTTTTGTAAAGCGTAATTTGAAAAGATACTCAAATGGATGAAATCAGTGATTAAATTGCCACCCTATATCACCCTCATACTAGTGGCCAAGTTGACGTAACTAATAAGGACTTGAAATGAATTTCTGAGAAGAATGTAGAGCACCAATGAATAGATTGGTCGATCAAGTTAGATGAAACTTTATAGCCTTATAGAATGGCATACAAAACACCAATTAGCACTATATCTTATAAGCATGTCTATGGAAAAACATGACATCTACTTGTAAAATTGAAACATAAGGCATATTATTCCATTAAGCTCATAAATTTTGATCTTTAACTTGTAGATGAGAAAGGGAATTTTCAACTTAACAAATTGGAAGAATGGTGATTGATGGAATACAAGAACTCTAAAATGTACAAGGAGAGGACCAAGAAATATCAAAACTAAAGGATCAAGCAATCAAAGCAATTTAAGGAGGGAGATCAAGTTCTTTTATACAATTCCTGCCTAAGACTATTTTTAGGTAAGCTTAAATCAAGATGGACCAGACCTTTTATCATGGACAAAGTATTTCCATATGGTGTAATCAAGGTAAGACATCTATACAAAGTTAACTTCAAAGTTACTGGCCATCAATTTAAGTTATATCTTAGAGGTGAACTTGATGTTACTATAGAGTATATTAATTTAACCAATTCATTTTAAAACATGAAAGGAACATCAAGCTAGAGATATAAAATATGTGTTAGTTGGGAGGCACCCAAAAATTAGGAAATATTTCATTTTCATTTAATTTTGTTTCCATTTTAGTGTTTATGTGGGATTTTACTAATTTTTGGTGTGTTTTATGTTAGGATATAGAGCCTCCTCATTTGAATATGCAAATTTTTTATGTTATGATGTGAGTGTAGAATTTTTTAACTTTAAAAAAACACTTTCAAGGTTTTAAAGAATTTTTATGGTATACACGCCTATGTATATGCCCATATATGCATCAATTTTATTTCAATATGTTCACTTGTTTATAGAGATCTACACAGACTTGAGACACACTTGTGTATGACTTACACAATCAATTATATAACCATGTAACTAAACATGTAAATTCGGGATATTTCACAAGCCTTCACACATTGACAGAGACTTATACGATCATGGGACATGCTTATGTATGATTTAGACATCCAGTTGCACTAAGTTTGTGATAGTTCAGACATATATTATAACATACCACTCCCATAGAGCATAAGCCCAAATATACTAGAGGATATTTGAGAACATACTTTATGAAAATGGTATATTAAGATAATCAAACTAACTCATTAAAGGCATCGAACATATCATAAGCATTCTAAATGTTCATTTCTTCCCATTTCATTCACAAACATCAAAGTCACATGTGTCATTACAATTAAGAATCCACATATACATTCCACAACACTTTTTTTGAGTTCAATCATAGTACCAAAAATAAAACACAAAATGGGATGCTAATACACAAGACTCTAACTAGACTCCTCAGATTTAGTTGATTAGACCTTTGTGTCATTCTCGTCCCCAAAATGCAAATACTAGACTTCTACTATATCACCTGAGTAGCTAGAACTCCTTTGAATCTGAAAAACAACGTTGTAATTCTAATAAGTTTGTGAACCTAGTGAATAAACCATCATCGATGTATTCCCTCAAGTCAGATCACAAAAATAAGTATATCATATAAGCTAGCATTACATATCACAACAGATCCTCTATTAACTTCAACTGAAATTCACTATTGCAAAACGATTCAATAATTCATTTCAATTCAATCATTTGACACATGTAGAGATGTATATGCAAATGCATATATGTTTACATTCTCGTTTTTTGTTTTGTTGTTGCTAAGTGCCTGTCAACCCAATTTACTATCCTATATCTGTTGTGAATACTGAGATCATTTCTGGCCTGTATCTGTTGTGGAAACCAAGTCCATATTATCTAAGCTTGAGGCTCTTTTTTATGATCTTGAGTACAAAGCTCTTTTCTCCACATTGGTCACTTTGGTTACAACTCCTTTATCTAATTATGCATTTCAATGTGATGAGACGCATTAATTCAAATGTTATGTTTTCATTTCCTTTCATTTCTATGTACTCATAGTACACTTCAGAAAAACTATTGTCTTGATGTTCCAGCAATGTCTGGATGTTAATGATAACCTTGTGCGTCGATCATCATGCAATATACATATAGTTCACAAATCACTAATTTGTTTAATCATATGAATACAATCATGCACATGTATATGTGTCATTTTTCAATGCATGCTAAATTGACTTTTATGGTATGTATTCTTATATAAATATCTTGACCATTCAAACATTATAGCTTGTATATAACTAGTTTGCAATTAGATTATACCTTAAGTAAGCTTGATTTACTCCAAATTCATCAATCATACATTCACTAAACTTTTCTAGCAATATATATTAATACAATTACCTAATTCTCATTCATAATTACCTCATGTTCTTCAATGCTCATTCATGCATACCTAATACACATTACTAATATCCTTAAGATCATATTTGCATTCATATGAACACCTTTATTCCTTTATCGCATCATAATTTCTAGATTTGGATATATTGACATCAAAACAGTACATTCTTTAAGTTATGACATCAATTAACAACTTAAACTTATCAAGCTCTTAACCAATCAATCAAGCAACAATTTAGATTCATTCCAAGCCTTCATTAAGTCAAAATACACCAATTTAGGGTGATTTCTCATTACCAAAAATAAAACATGAAACAGGATGCTAATACATAAGACTTTAACTAGACTCCTCAGATTCAGCTGATCAGTCATTTGAGTCATTCTCATCCCCAAAATGCAAGTATTAGACTTCTACTATATCACCTTAGTAGCTAGAACTCCCTTGAACTTGAAAAACAAAGTTACAATTTTGATGAGTTTGTGATCGATTTATTCACTCAAGTCAGATAAAAAAAAGTATAATATGTAAGCTAGCATTGCATATCACAATACATCCTCCATTAATTTCAATTGTAATTCACTATTTAAAAATAATTCAATAATTCATTTCAATTCAATCATTTGTTTAGGGATGTAAATTCAAATGTAAATATGTTTCCATTCTCATTTTTATTTTGTTAAGATCAATTGCCTATCAACCTAATTTACTATCTCATATATGTTATGGATACCGAGATCATTTCTGGCTCGTATCCATTGTGGATACAGAGTCTATGTTATCTGAGCCTAAGGCTCTTTTTCATGATCCTGAGCTAAAAGCTCTTTTCGCCACATTAGTCACTCTGTGCATAACTCCTTTATTCGACCATGCATTTCAATGTGATGAGATGCATCAATTCATATACTATGTTTTTATTTCCTTTCATTTCTATGTACTCATTAGATCTAAGTCCGGTATTTATTAATTAGTTGAAAACTTGTTCCATATTAAACATACAATTCATACAAAAGCATATACAAATGAGTTTACACATCTAAGTTGACTCCTAGTATGCTCCAAAAAAGCTATTGCCTTGATGTTCCAGAAATGTCTAGATGTTGACGAACACCTTGTACGTCTATCGTCATGCAATATACACATAGTTCACAAATCACTAATTTGTTTAATCATATGAATATATAATCATGCACATATATATGTGTCATGTTCAATGCATGCTTAATTAACTTTCTAGGTATGTATTCTTATACAAATATCTTGACCATTTAAACATTATAGCTTGTATACAACTAGTTTGCAATTAGATTTGTACCTAAATAAGCTTGATTTAATCCAAATTCATCAATCATACATTCACCAAACTTTTCTAGCAATATATATTCATACAATTACCCAATTCTCATTCATAATTACCTCATGTTCTTTAATGCTCATTCATTTATGCCTAATACACATAACTCATGTCCTTAAGATCGTGCTTGCATTTGTATGAACACCTTTATTCCTTTATCACATCATAATTTCCAGATTTGGATAAACTGACATCAAAACATTATATTCTTTAAGTTATGACATCAATTAACAACCTAAACTTATCAATCTATTAACCAATTTATCAAGCAATAATCTAGGTTCATAATCTGAACCTTAGTCTTACCCTTGGAGGTCAAATACAAAATATAAACAAGGATTGCAATATAGCATGCAACCTTGGGTCGTCTCACTTAATCGGAACCTAAATGAATGGACCTAAGCTAATCTATATGTCATGAAATGCAAACTAAATTGGTAAAGAGAGGGTTTTGATCTTTAGGAACCTTAACTGAATTAAAAGGAATTTTAAGAAAAATGTGTAAAATGTATTTTTTTATTTTCCGGAATGTAAAAACATGAAGATAAAGACAATGATCAAATGATGATAATATCCTCTTGAAAATTAGCTTTGGGTATCATAGCTTAGAATCAATTTTTCAATGGGAGTGGGAATCACTAAGCTTTAAATGGGTAAACCTTAAAGAACTCTTTAAGTTTATGGTCTTAATCAATGAACTCCATTACTTAAGACCTTGTTAAATGCGCTTAGTGTGTGTGGTAGGTAAATCAATGCAATAAGTCATTTTGGGATCTCAAATCAACTCAATATCAAACACAACTACGCAAGATAAAAGAGATTCAAAGATCACAAATAGACATATATGACTTCATATATTTAAGCTCAAAGTTCTACATCAACAAATCCCAACAACACATTGAATATTCAACACTTAATTAAACTCTAATCAAGAATGTTCAACTACAAATTATAAATCCTAAACCTAGGAGTTTATAAATCATAGCTAAACATAGATTAAGCTACTCCCCTTTTAAGCCTGTTGAACTCAAGTCATTGCTACATCTTCAAAAAGATAGAGGTGTCTAGCCACGCATAGCTCCAAGAGACTTCACAATCGAGAACCCACTGGAGATACCCATGGTAGCAACCGACGGTGGAAAAATGGAAGAAAAATGTGCAGAAGAGAGAATGATGGTGTGTGTAGATGGAGAAGAAAAAGAGATGAGTATATGTGTATGAAATGTCTCCAGTGTCAGCTCCTTCTCTCGTTGTCACTTAACCTGAAATAACTCTTTTTTTCTCCATAAAATGGGTTGATGGATAGGGTTACACAGTCGATTAGTTTGCCAAAAATGGTCCAGGTCTGTGCAAACTCGAAGGTTTCGCTGCGGTGAGAGGATGAATTCGCGGTGGTAAACTTTTCCCAAAAGGTTTAGTAAATCAGCTTCAACTTTCGCCGCGGCGAAAACACAATCTTCACCGCGGCGAAATTTTCCCGAAAGGTCTCTTCAGGAAATCTTTAGACTTTTCCGCGTTGAACTTTCCTATTGCCCTGATTTGACTTGTTGACTTGTCATCTTTCGCCTTCACTCCTTGGCTTTATTTCTTGAATCTCCTACAATAAAAAAATGGTAGTTTGCAATATCAATTGTTGTAGAAAATTAATTTAGTGCAATTATTAATTATTTGTGACAATTTTACCCTCAAACTACGTAAATTAAAGGCAAGCACTCAAGAGTTAAATTAAGTATAAAATCTGAAAATAAGAGCCAAGAAGTATAATACAAACCATGAAAGTGTCACCAATTGATATAAGAAACTTGGGTTCAATCAAACTCCTCCACACTTTGACCTTTGTACTCCTAGACAAGTTTACAAAAGTCAAAAAGACACAAGTGTAAAGGAAAATTCTAACCGTGCTTAAAAATGAGAGCAAAAAATCAATTAAGTCAGTTCCTCAGAAATCAACCTAAGTAGACTAAAAGACCGCTAAGAAAATAAACACTATAAGCATTTAATCTAAGAGATTGGACAAAAGAGATTTCTCTCAAGGTAATGTGTTTAATCTCTCAACTCACTTATTTTGGGATAATTTCACTCTACAATTTGCTTAGTCCATTCTCTTCCATAAGCTTGTGATAATTCTACCTCTCCACCACAATAACTATAAGTTCGAAAATCAAGAGGACTTTTCAAGGTTGTAATGTATAGAAGGCTAAATTAAATGGATTGAACAGAAGAAGGAAAAATAAGTACATGCACCATAATTATTTTTCTTATGAATCAAATGCCAGTATCTGATGAGGATATAGGGCTCATTATATATAGTGAGCCTTAGGCTCCTATTCACTGTTTGAGCTTGAGGCTCTTTTCACTCGTTGAGCTTTAAGCTCTAATCAGTGGCTACTCTGGTTACAACTACCATTATCTGATTGTGCACTCATGTATGGAATACATATGCCACAGACAACCGCATTATAAAGCACTTCAATATACATTTCACATTTTACAGTCATCGAACCTCCTGTCCAGAATCAACAATCAAACTCATTCACTCATCGTTCAAGCATAATTTAAGCAAACAATAATTGAGAGAAACCGTGTAAGTTACTCACAGATTGCTCCCGAAGCTAATGCCTGGAAGTTCCGGCAACGTCTGGGGGTTGACGTTCCAGTTGCTCCTCTATGTTAATTAACATACACAATATCACAATTTCTACAACCATAAGTGTTTAATAATGCACATGTATGAAATAAAATATGTACAATGCATGTTCATGATAACCCCATATGTTTTACCATCAACTTCATCACAAAATTACTCTCATATTCAAAACTCATCTAAGTATAATTAATACTTAGGTTTTGCCCCACTAAAATCATTAAATTCACAATTCGACTTCTTGAGACAATTTGTAGGCCTATATCTCTAGTTTCCTACAAAATAAAAATCCTCTCATTTAAAATCCTACAGATCGAGATATCATCAAAATATAGGAACATGTTCAGTAAAATATCCAGTTCAAGCTCTTCCAACCGATACCCTTACTTTGATTAGATCAATCTTTTTTGAGTTAAAACCAAAAACTATAATTTATATGGAGAGAGATAGAGAAATGTGTTATGAATCCAACGCTTCAAAAATCAAGTCATTTGGAGGTCGGACGACAAAGTTATGGTTGAAAGAATCTATCAAGGTTCCGTCCATATAAGACAAAACAAAAAGCAGACGAATGCAAAAGCAGATGATTCGAAAAAGCAGACGAATGTAAAGAGCAAACGAATGCAAAAGCAGACGAATGCAAAATCAGACAAATGGAAAGCAGACGATTTGAAAAAACAAACGAATGCAAGGAGCAAACGAATGTAAAAGAAGACGAATGCAAAAGTAGACGAATGGAAAGCAGACGATTAAAAAAAGCAGACGAATGGAAATAGCAAACTAATGCAAAAGCAGACGAATGAAAAGAGCAGATGAATGGAAAGCAGATGATTCAGATGGTCAACTTAAGACGAAGCAAAATTCAACCTAAGACGATACAACTCTTAAGACGAAGTGTCTTTACAGACGATACGACTCTATAGACAATATGATGTCATCACAGACGATGCATCTCTTAAGAAAAATGACGTCATCACAGACGATATAATGTCATCACAGACGATGCGTCTTTACAGATGATACATCTTTACAGACGATGCATCTCTTAAGACGAATGACATCACTATAGACGATATGACGTCATCATAGATGATATGTCTTTACAGACGATGCATCTCTTAAGATAAATAACGTCATCATAGACGATACATCTTTATAGACGATGCATATTTTAAGACGAATAATGTCATCACAGACGATATGACATCATCACAGACGATATGACTTTACACACGATATGTCTTTACACTCCTAGACTCAAAAACCTTTTTCTTGAATATCATTAAGTTTTCATCAACTCACGTATAAACACCTACATATTCATACTTGCACAATAAAGAAATAGAGCCCATCAACCTTTCATATCTAACACTCTACACTAATCCATTACATCATTTCATTGCTACTTCAACTTTAAGAACCATTTCCACAACATCTGATCACTAATAATCCATCAAAAACCAA
>JANSVA010128281.1:0-30080 GCA_025504915.1 Erythroxylum reticulatum
GTTTTGTTTAAGATTGACTTCTTGAAATTTATCTGCAGATTCCAGATTCCGTCCTTAGGCGTGCCCACGCTTAGTCACTGAATTTCTGTCAAATTGGGGATTTTGGATTTCTTTCCTTCTTTTACATCTTTTTAATCATATTTCATCCCTAAAGTGTTAAAAACCATCTGTACACAATTATAAAACAATTTCATTAATTTCAGATAATATTTTCCACACCTTAACAATAATTACGTCCAAAATAAGTGCAATTTAATGACTTAACAAATATACAAGGACCGAGCTACAATTGAGACTAAGATTGCAAGGATCTACATCTAGTAAGTTCTATGAATAATTTACCTGATGAAATACCTATCATAAGGCTATACGAGAATCTGTAACTTGTGGAAGATCATATTAAAGTAAGCTATACTTGGAAACATAGAACTGAAACTATGAAAACATAGAAACCCACTGGTAGATTGTTTAAAACTGGTGAAAACTATGAAGTAATAGTAGTTAGTACAAAGGAAATGGACCCTTGTGAAAAATAACTATATAAATATTGAAAACAAATAAATACAAATGTTAATGACAACTTTGTAGGATGAGAACCAGGCAGATACAATCAAACAAGCTTTAATTAATGATGACATTGCCACTCAATTAATAAACGTAATTCCCCAAATAGAAGATATTGGAATAATATTCAATGACAATGCCATATTGAACAGAACATCACTAAAGGTTACAGATGAGGTAGATGGTCCTAAATTGGATTTGAACCTATCATTAGAAGAAGGTCCAATAGGAAGAAGAAACTTCCCTCAGTGGAGTCATCTAAATGATAATTTTGGTATGGAATGTCAGAGGGGCTAATTCCCCTCACAAAAAACTTTTGATCAGAAATTAGATCTGAAGAATAAAGCTATAATTGCTAGTTGTTTGTAATCGTATATGAAACAAGACAATTACAACCTTTTCAAACTACTTTCAAATAACTGGAGAAAATTCACCAATCAAATCTACCATCTTAATGGTAAAATTTTAGTGTACTATGATAACCATTAGGTGCACTTTATATTGGAACTTATTACTGATCAATCTATCCATTTGAAGGTGAAAACTGATCAATTTATCCATCTGAAGGTGAAGGGCATAATAATATGTATACTTGCACATATCTCTTTCTTTTTTGCTCACAATTCTGTGTACCAGAGAACTAGCATAAGGAATACCCTCAAAATAATGGCAAGGAATATCTCCACTCCCTAGTTGATTACTGAGGACTTCAACTTTATTATTAGCTTTGATGAAGCAGAGGGTAATATATCAATAGGTATTCCTTACCTTGAACTTTGGAAAGGCATATAGACATACAAATGACGGATCTCCCTTAGGGTGGAAGCTTCTTTACTTAGATAAACAACCAATCTAATGAATGAATAGTGGCTCCAATCCTTCCCATCAAGCTTCACATTATAGAATTCTTTCAAACCACCTTATAATCCTCACTCAAATAGAATCCATAGGTCCTAAAATGCCTTTCATATTTAATAACTTCTTGCTTGAATTAGTAGGATTTCAAGCAGCTTTGTGGAATAGTCTAAACCCAACCATCAAATGGACCAAGCAGTTCATCTATGCTATAAGGATTAATATACTTAAGAAGGAAATGAAAAAATTGTTCGTTTGTAATCTAGGAAACATCCATCACTTGTTGAACACAGTTAGAAAGAACCTTGACGAAAACCAATATAATCTTTACTCTAATCCTACCTCTCAATATCTTCAAGAAATGAAAGAGAAAGCCATTAATGACTTAGCTAAAACTATCAACTTTGGTTACTCTCTAATGAAGCGGAGATCTCACATTTGGTGGCTTAAAAATGGTGATAGAAACTCACTATTCTTTAATAAAGTTGTCTTCACTAGGAAAAGCACTAATATAATCCTTTTCTTGGAGAATGGAAAGAAAAAATGGTGTACTCAATAGTAACTCTTGGATGGATCCTTTGAATATTTCTTTAATATGATGCAATCACCTACCACTAACCATTCTTTAATCCCTCTACTCAAGGAGATCTTTAGAGACTATATATAATACAGGAAGTTGAGACCCTATGTGGACCTATTATTGCTCTAGAGAGAGGGAGCACATTAAAAACAATGAACCCTTAAAAGGCGTCTAACCCTGATGGATTTATTAGGAATTTCTTTGTGAAGACCTGGATAATGAACAAAACAACGGTTACTAATGTTATACATAAATTTTTCAAGAAAGGAGCCCTTCTTAATGAATATGATAGGAATTTCATTACACTCGTTCCTTATAGTGGTGAGTAGAAAACTTATTCAGACTTTAGACCAATTGTATGTTGTAGTGCCATTTATATGTTAATAACTATGATCCTAGCTGATAGATTGAAGATAATGCTCCCTAACTTCATAGATCATCCACAAGGTGCTTATATTAAAAGAAGCATCATTAGAGACAATATCTTTTTTTTGTAAGAATTGATAAGGAATTACCTAAAGTAGAGGAATGGGAAAAACTGCATCCTTAAAATTGATTTAATAAAAGCATATGATAGCGTAAGTTGAGATTTCATCATCAACACCCTCACAACCATGGAATTCCCTTAGCCATTCATCTAGTGTGTAGCACCCCACTCTCGCAAGACATGTACCTGACATCCTGAATGATATATGAGTGAGTGACTTATGAGTGTGAGGAAAAATCACGGGTGTGAGGGACTCACAAGTGTGAGGAAGAAAAGTCATGGGTGTGAGGGACTCACGCCTATGCACACTGAACCAATGTGTCCCACATTGTTTATGCGATCTCTCCCAAATGATTTCAGATGGATAAGATAATTTGTGGAGATGTAGATTAGTGTGTTACGAGTCCATTGGATTAAGTATCATATCATTTGGAGGTGAAAAGAAGGAGATATAGTCAAAAGATCCAAAGATGTTGTATTAGTCTCCAATCTCAAAAATCGCGATCGTGTATAAGCACGATCACGGGTTGGCTGCCAACTTGCAAAGTTGCGATCATGACTTTCCAATCAAACTCCCTCACTTCTAACCTCCATAAATTTCAATACAAAAATCCAAAAATTTCAAACTTCATATCATTAAAAACATAAAAGAGAGATCTACAACTTTTATGAAAACAATTTTGTCAAAATGTTCTTAGATCAATATAGTTTAATCATGGAAGTTTCAGACCACATTTTAACCCCTTTTTCTCTTTTCTTTATTTTATTATAAACCAACTTTTGTAACTTATCTTCTTTCACTAAATCCGACACTTCAAATTAATTTTTACTCTTTCTACTACATTTCCATTCAACTCATTCACAACACATGCACAGTACAACTAAATATGCAAGTTTACTCAAAATTGTCAAAATCATCAAAACCAACTATTAGTCATGCATCTTCTTCATGTTCTGCATCTCACCATTCTTTACACTTCAACTTTTCTGTACATTCTCTATTTTTCTTCTTAAATTTCATTTTAAACAATCTTTCTCATCTCCAAAACATCATCATACAACTATTCTTCATCTCTAAAAAAAAACACTCTAAACTCACGTATACAGTGAATATACAACCATAAACAGAGCATTTACTTGTTCTTCTCTCCAATTTTTTATACACTTAATCATACATGTTCCTATGATCTTTCAACTTATAAATCATTTCTACACTATCTTAAGACATCTAGATCATTAAATATTCGAAATCACACATCAAGAATTTTCACATCTTAAACCTACGGTGTTCATGAAAAACGACCATTTTCTTCATGATCATGCAATGACAAATAAATCACCATTTTTGTTTCATAAACTAACAACTCTAAGGATTTACACAATCCTTACTTAATATTGCCCCAAAATCTGTAAAAGTTTGAAAAGTCCTAGTTTCCATGCCATTCACATACACCATTGTAGAGGTTGGCAAGCTTCGGTTTTTCTTAAGACAAAAGGAAAGGAAACCAAAGTTGGGAGTAGAAATAAACAGATAAAAACAAGGTGTGACTTAGGTGAAGGTTTGATGGAAAACTCTATGTAAATGGAAAAATTGAGAAAAAAGCTACGAGGAAGATGAAAACAAGAGTACCATACTTGGTCTTTCAAGGTTAAGAAAATTTAACATAAAACTTGGACACTTGTCCTATTCTTAAGGTCTTAGTTAGTTTTCTAACTAACTAGTTCCTATTGAACTAGATCCCCAACTCTCATCTTTTCATTTCAGTTATCTCTAAAATTTTCAATGTCATCTCCTCACAAGTTTCTTTAATATCATTACAGTCATTTCTATTTTCCATACATCAATTTATTTACCAAGTGCCATTTTTCCTGATACAATAATATCCAACAATTTCAAAATTTATTCCTAAAATTCTCCAAAAATTATAAATCAATAATTTATATTCTCCGATTTAGATTTCGATGCAAATAAATCACAATTAACAATAATATCACATTAACAAATCAATTATACCCGGAATGTAAATGAATGCATGTACAATTATTTTAATGTATACAAAAATTCAAATTCATGTGCGTGTATCCTACATCATGCGTGAGCATGACAAATGCATTTTCCTAATCTCTTATTGCTATTTTCTCAATTACCGAAATATAGAGCTCTAACCTTTAATATAGGAACGAGATGTTACATTTCTCCCCACCTTAATAAATTTTGTCCTCTAAATTGATCAAAAAGGCAGGGTTTTATTTTCTCATATGTTTCTCCTTTTCCTATTTAATTGTCATCACTCGAATACTTTCTTTCAAATGACCTTATTCAATATAATCAATAGGTCTTCCAATCACTTGTTCAAATATCACAATATCTTAACTATTTCCTTAATGAGTTTCAGATTACTCAAAATTTTCACTTCCAGGTTCAATAACACATATATCGGATCATAATGATATTTCCTAAACATATTCATGTAACACTGTGTGAATTCGAAACATCTTTTACAAGTAATACTAACTCATAACCCATGGTCTTATTTTCATAATAGTTTCATATGGACCAATTTATGTCAAGCTTAGTTTCCCCTTTTTCCTAACCTGTTCACACCTTTATCGCTATCTAAACACACCTTGGCAAGGTGATATTCTTAAAAGTATTTCATCTTTCGTTTGATATTTCACAACTCTTTAGTGTTAATACACTAAACTCTTGTATCTGTCTTACGATATTCCACAACTTTGATGTTGATCCACTTAACTCATTCATCATTATCTTGGATCACTTAACTCCTAGTACAGATTCATTTCACTCATCAATCGTATCTCGAATCAATTCTGGCCTTTAACCATTTTTAGGCCCTCTTCATTTCAATGTAAGGACGAACGACCCTTTTTGTCATATAATACCTCATATAATATTCTAATGATATCACTATGATAATGATTGTTAAGCTGGAAGTCAATTAGAACTATACAGTGATCTTATGTTTCTATCAACTCCAAAATATAAGCTTTAAACATATCTTTGATAGTTAAGACCGTCGGCAATTCAAACATTCATTCACTTGATTCTACATTCTTAGCCACTAAAATATGTTCCAACGTACTCTTACTAGGATGTATAACTTAAGTTACCATTTATACTTTTCTAACAATCTCTTTGCTCTATCATCTTTATCAGGTATATATACTTTTTATTTCAATCACAAAGTATCATTTTTTTCTATTCGAACTCAAAATTCGTATTCATTTTTTATTTCTTAGTAAGATTCACATTTTCTGAATTCTCAAGTTGGGTTTTGTTCATGTGAAACTGATCTTAAATTTTCAATAGCTAATAGTATTTCATTTTGCCCAAAATTCTATGCTCTTTATTTCACTAGAATTGGTGGCCTCAATATCTGAATTCATGCTTCACTTCTATTGGAATTTCTGTTTAATGCATCAGATACAACACCAGCTTTACAGAAAAATATTCATTTGTACAATCAAAATCTACAAGTAACTTTATTCATTGTCTTGGTTTTATATTCAATCCTTTGATATTCAATAATAACCTCAAACTTAAATGATCTGTACATTTCGAAATGTCTCTATGCATCTAATGTCTCCAAGCTCTTAAAGCAATTACTATTAAAACAATTCTAAACCATGTATCAAAATCAACTCATAAGACTTTAATTGTCTCTATACATACAAAATCACTTTATACTATTGCAACAGATTGTATCTTAATCTCTGATGTGAAACTTCATTATATACTACATAATCTCCAAATCCAAATGGCATAATTAACATTTGGGTTACAATTCCTTGAAATTCTTTTTACATTCATCATTCATACAATTTACACATTTTTTTCCTCAAACATTTTTTTATTAAGGGATAAGGTTAGTAAAAAGCCCCTTAACAGTCCCTGGCAGTATCCAACATACAGCCAGTTCTAAGGAACTCCACATCTCTTATATATTTCTTATAGTTTCTCACTTTATCATCACCTCTACTTTCTTAAGGTCTCCTAATATACCATGTTCAGATATAATACAACCTACATTTTATTTGATTAAGCTAAGATTCACTCTCATTAAACTTGACATATAATTATTCTACCTTTATGATATGTAAGATTTCCTTAAGTATTCAAAATGTTCTCTTTACTTTTTGAATACACTCAAAATACCAAGTATGATCATAGTCACTAATTGATACATTTTTTCTTGGATCACTTTATTTTTCAATACCATAATACTGTTGGGGGCCTTGTTAACTCCAACATATATAACCCAAATTTTCGTGTGCCCATGTTTTTTTCTTGTAATTCTTCAAGTATCTAATTCCTCAATGAGGTAGCATTATCTCATGATATTTTCGGTTTTCCCAATTGACTTCTTCTCTCGAATGATTTTCTCAACTCATTCTATTTCCTCTTATTTCACATTGACTTGTTCTAATGTTTATTCATTCTTACTCGTTTCTCCACACATTTCAATTTATTTACAATCTTAACTTCCTGTGTTTGTAATACATTCATCAGATCAAATTTGTATCTCCCAAACATATTTGCACAGAATATAACGTGGACCTATATTCTCCCTATATTAGCAATTAAAGTCTCCTCAAATTCAGTAATCCAATCACCTAGTTGGATACTTTACATCAAACAAAATGCATACATTCTCGGTAGCATATTCTATCTTTTATGCTTAAGTCTCCATTAGGGAAATGACTCCAATATTCACTTTTGATTCATTACATAGTCATTTCTGATCTGTTTCTTCATTGATCATTCTTAAATCGAATCATCTGATTAACTTAACCTAATTCAGGGAAATTCTTTTTTGAAAGAAGATTTCTTGCTACTATCATCGATACCGTTCATGAAATTCTTATCAATCAATTATTTTCATCATTGCTTGTCAACCATTCTTAGTACCTCAAGAAGATCAATTTCAATCATTTCTTACATGGCCATAAAGTTCCAATCATTAGAACTCAATGAAGTAGTAGACACAATCACATATGCTTAGGTGTGTATCATCAAAGTCATCCAATTTTATCTAAGGATTTGTTTTCAACAAATCACCAATTTATATCTTACTCTAACGATACTTTGATCTTCGTTGATCCTAGGAAACATCTCTCTGTTTATTCCTGCCCACGATCGAGCTATCCTTGTTATACTCGTGACAGAAACCTATTTTTTTTAGCCACCATTGTGCCCTGCACTTTTTTCCTCGTGTTAACACACACACTAACATCAAATATACACCAATTTGCTAGAATTTATCTCTTTTAGTACTAAATCATGTTATGATGATTCAACTACCATATTAAGTGCATTAGTTCTTCACATTTGATTCTTCATTCATTTTTTTTCATTCTTACATAAAATCCTATCTTATATGCATTTCTAACTTTCTCCTTACTACACATCATTCATCTATTGTAAAGTCAATTATGTCTATTTCATTCCCTTTTTATTCTTTCCTTATTTCTATCTCATCTTCCTATCATCACTCATTTTAACTTCCATATGTATATTCCCAATCAATTCATAATTATAGAGGCATAACCATTATGAAACTCTAGTCTCCATTCCGCAGACATATTCTTATATTGAATCATAAACTCTTATCACGTTAATCACACAACCATTTCAAGTCCTAGTTCAACCTTTCAAGGTCATAGAAAATTTTATTTTCTTTTAACTTGGATTATACATTTTAATCTAATCATTTCAACTTATATCCCTATTTTCCTCAAGCAATCCACGACAATACATTCATATCTTTATCACATTCGGGGATATATCATCACAGTACAATATTGGTGTCATATTTAATAATACATCCTCTAATACAATTGTATGGAATCATTACCTTTCATATTTACCCAAATACTATTTCTCATTTCTAAATATTCATAAACTTTCGTTTTCTCACATTTTGAAAAAGCATCATTCTTCTCAGGGCTTCTAACAGCTACAATTCTTAAGGAATGCTCATGCATGTGACTCATATAAATGCGACTTAGACTAGGGATCAGTTGCTATTATCTACTATAGCATGACTAAAATGCAAGTAACTTGACATGTATTTCAAAAATGCCCATGTAAGATACTAATTCTGGGCTCTGATACCAAAATGTAGCATCCCACTCTCGCAAGACACGTACCCAATATCTTGAGTGATATCCGAGTGCGAATCTCACAAAAGTGGCGTGCTAGTATGGTCAAACAATTGAAAACTTAGTACAAATCTTTTTTCACGTACGCAGAAATCAATATTTAAATTCAGGCCTGTACTTTTATTTCGTAACAGCGAAATCACAATTATTAAAATAGTATTGATCAATCTTGTTTGCAAAACATTTCCCAATTTCAGAAGTTATTACATACAGAAACATATTCAAATACACATGATAAAAGTTTGAGAAATACTTTCTTTCATATAAAAATTACTGAAAATACTTATACAGACGCACACTGATCCTGACCTCTATCTCTTACTTGTATGCCAGTGCCTATACTCCCGTTAGCCTAACGGGGTAACTCTCCAGAGCCTAAAAAATATTGCAAATTTTGGGTGAGTTTTATAAACTAAGTGAGTGACCATCCTCGACGGCTCACTCAATCACATAACACATACAATTCACATATTCACATAATTCACATCATTTCAGAATTAATCATATTGAATCACATACACTTAATTTCACATTTTACATTTAACACATATCAGATTCAAAAGTCATTCAAATCATTATAATCATTCCTATCGTGCATATGAGACTCACTTTCAATTTGTTACTTTGTTGTGATTGACTGGCTTTTTCACTGGCCCATATCCCTTAGTGGATATCGAGCTGCCCATATCTCTCATGGATACCGAGCTGTATCAGGTAATGTCCCATATCCCTTAGTGGATACTAGGTACATTCATAACTAAGCCTGAGGCTCTGATAATAGTATGAGCTTTAAGCTCCTTTTCACTGGTGACTCCGGTCACAACTATCTATATCTTTCATGCATTCATATAATGGAATGCATCAATCACACATGATCACTCAGTCATTTTCACATATCATCGGACCTTAGTCTGGCATTCAACATTGAAGTTGAGAATCACTTTTTTATTCATATGCATATTTTCATTTTTCTTCGGAACTAGGTCCAGTATTTAACAATTAAGTTATCCATCACATATTTCATCAAATTTACATTCAATGAGCGTTTCCTATATTTTATCACATGCATCAAACACCTCAGACATTTAATGTCCGGAATCAATACAATAACATTCATATAATCATTTAGCAATCAATCAATGCAGAAATTCAAAACAGAACAAACAATGAAATGAGACCATCTAGGTTGACTCATATTATGCTTCAAATTAGCATTAGCTTCCATGATATGGAAATGTCTAAATGTGAACATTTAACCTGCATATCACAATTATGCAATACGTGTGTTGCACACATATTAATAAATGCACAATCATAAGTATTAATAAGTGCACATATGCGTATATGCCAAAATGTACAATGCATGTTAAATGAAATTTCAGGGTATTTTTCCATTATTCTCATCAAATTATCAATCCGATATCAAACTCACTTAAGTAACATTTATACTTTGGGTTCATGTCTCAATAAAACCATTATAATCAAGTTTCATAGTTAAATTCAGATTTTTCCTTAAGCATCATTTCCGGTCAACTTTCATATTCTTTCAGACCCCGAAAATTAAATAATTTGGCAACAATTTCTTCTACAAAATTTTTCTTCTATATCTTAAGTTTCTAATGAAACCAAGATCATTTAATTTGGTTCATTATTTCGAAAGAATACTCCAAATATCTTGGACTGTTCTTAACAGGAATAGTATTACGTGCTTAACTTCAATACAGAAATTGAAACTCTTAGAGACATAATTAAAATTCGATCTCTTCAGACAATTTGTATCCATATGGTTCTATTTTAGTCTAATTTAAGAATAATCTCATTTGGATATCCTTAATTCAATATATAATCAAAATACTGAAGTATGTTCAGTAAAATATTCCAGTTAATACTATTCCAACAGATTCCCTCAATTTCATTCAATCAATTTTTTTTCTAATAAATTCAGAAGGCTATCAATGTTTATTGAGAGGTATAATAATGTTTTAGAAACCTATTGGTTTAAGAATCAAGTCATTTAGAGGTCTAGAGAAGAAGTTATGTTGGAAAGAAGCAAGACTATTCAGTTTGCAAGATGCTCGCGGGTGCATAAACTATTAGACAACACAGTGGCATGTTGCGACAAATAAACACTCACGGGCGTGAGGAAGAGAATTCACGGGTGTGAGGGACTCACGCCTGTGCACACTCAACCAGACCCGTCCCACATTTTTCACTCGATCTCCCACAAATGATTTTAGATGGCTAAGATATTTTGTGGAGATGTAAATTATTGTGTCATGAGTCCAATAGTTTAAGTCTCATGTCATTTGGAGGATGGAAAAAGGAGATATGGTCAAAAAATTGAAGGATGTTGTGTCAACCTCCAACCTTAGAAGTCCTAATCGTGCATAAACATGATCGGGAGTTGGCTGCCAACTTGTGAAGTCGCACTCCCTCACTTCTAACCTCCATAATTTTCAATCCAAAAATCCAAAATTTTCAAACTTCATATCATTAAAAACATAAAAGAGAGATCTACAACTTTTATGAAAACAATTTTGTCAAAATCTTCTTAGATCAATATAGTTTAATCATGGAAGTTTCAGACCACATTTTAACCCCTTTTTCTCTTTTCTTTATTTTATTATAAACCAACTTTTCTAACTTATCTTCTTTCACTAAATCTGACACTTCAAATTAATTTTTACTCTTTCTACCACATTTCCATTCAACTCATTCACAACACATATTCACAGTATAACTAAATATGCAAGTTTACTCAAAATTGTCAAAATCATCAAAACCAACAATTAGTCATGCATCTTCTTCATGTTCTGCATCTCACCATTCTCTACACTTCAACTTTTCTGTAAATTCTCTATTTTTCTTCTCAAATTTCATTTTAAACAATCTTTCTCATCTCCCAAACATCATCATGCAACTATTCTTCATCTCTAAATTCAATCTTTTATTCATCTCTAAAAACGCTCTAAACTCACGTATACAGTGAGTATACAACCATAAACAGAGCATCTACTTGTTCTTCTCCCCAAAATTTTCTACACTTAATCGTACACATTTCCTATGATCTTTTAACTTATAATCATTTCTACAGTATCTTAAGACATCTAGATCATCAAATATTCGAAATCACACATCAAGAATTTCCACATCTTAAACCCACCGTGTTCATAAAAAACAACCATTTTTCTTCCTGATCATGCAATGAAAAATAAATCACCATTGTTGTTTCATAAACCAACAACTCTAATGATTTACACAATACTTACTTAATATTGCTCCAAAATCTGTAAGAGCTTGAGAAGCCTTAGTTTCCATGCCATTTACGTACACCATTGTAGAGGATGGCAAGCTTCGATTTGTCTTAAGGAAAAAGGGAAGGAAATCGAAGTTGGGAGTAGAAATAAATTGATAAAAACAAGGTGTGACTTAGGTGAAGGTTTGAAGGAAACTCTATGTAAATGGAAAATTTGAGAAAGAAGCTACGAGGAAGATGAAAACAAGAGTACCGTACTTGGTCTTTCAAGGTTAAGAAAATTTAACTTAAAACTTAGACACTTGTCCTATTCCTAAGGTCTTAGTTAGTTTCCCAACTAACTAGTTCCTATTGAACTAGTTCCCCAACTCCCATCTTTTCATTTCAGTTATCTCCAAAATTTTCAATATCATCTCCTCACAAGTTTCTTCAATATCATTACACTCATTTCTATTTTCCATACATCAATTTATTTGCCAAGTGGCATTTTCCTGATATAATAATATCCAACAATTTTGAAAATTATTCCTAAAATTCTCCAAAAATTATAAATCAACAATTTATATTCTCCAATTTAGATTTTAATGCAAATAAATCACAATTAACAATAATATCACATTAACAAATCAGTTATACCCGGAACCCTTAGCATTGGAACGGAATGTTACATAGTGGATTAGATAATGCATCACTACTCTAACATTTAGCATCTTAGTCAATGGATAACCCACTAAAATATTTAAAATATTGAAGGGTATTCAACAAGGTGATCCCATATCACCCTACTTTTTTTTCTTTGGTTATGGAAGTCCCTAATGGAAAGAGTGAGAGAGAGTTCCAAGCATTTCAAATATCACTTAAAATATAAAAGACTTAGTATTTCAAACCTTTATTTTGTAGATGGCTTAATACTTATGTCTAATGCAAATGCAAATTCAATCAAAGCCTTCATGGCATCACTCAGAATTTTCAATAGTTTATCAAGACTTGAAGTTAACTATACCAAGAGTGGCATATATGTTTCTAAAAGTGTAATAGATCCTGAACTCAACATCAAGATGATCACAAGTTTTAGAATGTATTACTTCCCTATAATATACCTTGGTATTCCTGTATTTAGCTTAAGGATGGTAAGTAAGGAGTATTCTATGCTTAATGATAAAATCAACTCAGAATATCAAATTAGAGTAATAGAAATATTTCCCTTATTAGTAGAGAGAAACTCATTTCTTCTATTCTTAGCTCCATCAACGTTTATTAGGTTGCTGACATGACCTTTCCAACATCAGTAATAAAGAAAATTAATAAGATCTTCAAAGAATTATTGTGGTTAGGTTCTAATATTTCTAGAGGTAAAGCTAGGATCAAATGTAGGGAAGGAAATTATGGCTCTACTGGGCCTGATCATGGCCCGAGTTAACCAGGCCACGGGCATGACAGGAAGACACAAAACAATGTCATTTTCTCAAAAAATTTAAAAATATAAGGCTGGCCCGACCTACCTGTGGCGCATCCCTTTTCCATGCGTAATCAAATGGTATAATATGTGCACTCTAAGGAATGAGAGTGGTCTAAACCTACTACCTCTTAGAACCTTAAATGCAACCCTATCAATCAAAAGGTTATGGAGACTGTATATAGACAAATAATCACTTTTTTCTAAGTGGATACATGAATTGTACGTCAAACAAAAAAGCATTTAGAGCTATAATCCCTTGTCTAGTGTACCTAATATGATGTAAGCCATCTTGAAAATAAGAGACACAGGCATATAGGGTATAGTAAAGCTTATAGGCAATGGTAAGACAACTAAATTTTGGTAGGACAACTAGTTATCTGGTGGTCCACTAGAGAATTTGGATTCCATGAATGATCATAAATCATTGATATATAGGGATGCCAAAGGTGCATTAGTACTCTGCGACAAGTAATTATTTATTGTTTGTCCTATGAAAAATCACATAAGGTCTAATGTTATGCACATCTATGACAATAATGAAGAAGATGTTACAATATGGAAACACACTACTTTTGGAGAGTTCACCAAATTATTTACAATATGGAAACACACTGCTTTATAAGAGTTCACCAATTTACCTTATAAAAAGTTTATACGAACCAACTCAACTATTACATCATAGATTAAAGTTGTATGGCATATGCATTTGCATACTTGTGCTTCCATTATCTTATGGCTGGCTATGAAATGCAAGCTTCCTATAATTGACAAATTATCTAGGTAACTAAAAACTCTTAATTAGTGCAGACTTTGTAAGACAACTGAGGAAAATATAAATCATCTATTTTTCCAATGTCAGTTGACTATTGACAGTTGAATGGTGCACTGCCATCAAGCATAGAAGCAGTACTATGAAATGTGATTTTTCTTAGCACTTTCATATATTGTCTCGGCTATTTAGGATGAGAGAAATAAGCGAATTTTCCATGATACCATTTGTGACAAGGAGCTGTGTTTTAAATATCTTTAGGATGAATATATATGTTAATTTAAATTTATGATTTTTGTTTGTATACATTTATAATTATAAATAAATTGAATTGGTTAGCATCATTAGCACCCTTTTATAAGAGTGATTGATTAAGAAGATATGAAGTAGGTTAAAAAATAATAAATTAAAAAATTAAAAATGGTTTAAAATAACTATTCCATTGGACCTTTTTAAGAAAAGTGTGTTAGAATAGAGCCGGTAGCTAGTTGTGAGTTGTGATATAGCTGAGTAACCGAGGGCATTCACGACAAAATGTTTTTTTTCTTGACAAAGGGCTAGAATGACATTCTAACCAAGCTGAATAAACAATGTGATCTAGTTAAGTAAGTAGGGAACATTCACGATAAAGTGTTTGCCTTCGTGTCAAAAGACTAGGTTATCATTCAAAAAAAGTTTTTAAAAAAATAATGTTAAAATAAATAAACCTATTGATCTTTTAAAAATAACAAGAATTCCTATGAAAATTTACTTAGTGATAGTTTGTCTTTTTGATTGATCAATAATAATAAATGCATTCTTTCAAGTGCTATAAGTATATGAATAGGTTGTTAATATTTTGATTGATATCTATATTCAAACCAAACACTTAAACATGAAAGGAATAATTTAGTATATTGGCATGTTTTAAGTAATCAGTGTGTTTATGTGTTTTTTATATTTGTAGTTTTTAGTTTTGCTTATGGACAACCTAAGGTTTAAGTGTGGAATGTTGATAGGTGTAGATTGTACTATGTTTTCCTAGATGTTTAACTGTGTTTTTAAGTATTTCTTAGATGATTATGATATGTATAGGCTTAGAATTGTGATATTGTTAATGCTTGTATATATTGTAAGTGTTTTTTTGGTTTAGAGAAAGAATTGGATCTTAATTTTATGTTTCAAGAGGTGTTTAATGTGTTTGTGAGTGATGGAAGTTAGGAAATTAAAGAATGAAGAAGATGGAGGAAGCTTAAAGGTGTCACGATCATGCACAATATGTTGAATTCGATAATAAATAAGTTCAAAAAATGAATCCAAAATAATTCCTAATCTGATTATAGAACTCCATAGACATTTTGAACATCTTAGAATTCCAATTACACATCAATAATAATGAAAGAGACAAGGGAAAAAGAATAAAAACTCTATTTGCTCCTTGATCTGGAATGTTGGAATTTTCATTTATTCTTCTTGATCTCTCCACTTTGATCCAATGTTTGCTTCCTTTTTTTGTTCTTATTTTTCTTAAAGAGCTCTTGAGGTTTTTATCATGGTCGTGACAGAGGCTAAATCAAGTGAAGCACGGTCATGACTCAAAGAGCACGATCGTGACAGAGTTTTTTGAGCTTGTGAGATTCTTTTTATGTTTTGACATTTTGGGGCTATCTTTGAAACCAAAATAAGTGGGCAAACCGTAGAAGCCTTAAGAACTATTTAAGAACAAGAAAAAAAAGAACGTAGCAAAAATCGAATCAAAGTGGATCAAAGTGTAGAGATCTAGAAGAACATCTGAAAATTCTAGCGTTCTAGATTAAGGAGCAAATAGAGTTTTTATTATTTTCCCCATTGTTTCTTTCATTATTATTAATGTTTATATGGGATTCTAAGATTTTGAACATGTCTATAGAGTTCCAAATTCATATTAGGAATTATTTTGGATTTATTTTGTGAACTTATTTATTGTTGAATTCAATATATTTTAGGATATTTTTGATAATTGTTCACGCATAAACTTGATAAAAAAATTGAGAGAGTAAGTCAAAGTCGTTAGCATTAGATTGTACAATGAGAGTGGGTAATTTAATTAGGCCACAATTATCAAATTGATGATCATCTTAGTTGAGAAATTGATTATCTATTAGATAGCTTCAGATCTAATTGAAGATATTAGGAAAAGTTTTATCAATTAAGAGATTACAAATATGGAAATTTCAAATTCAATTAGGGTTAATTAATTAGATCTTGAGAGAGAGTAATAAGAACTTTAGCAAATCTGGTATCAAACTAGATCTTAAGATAGAGTAATAAGAACTTTAGCAAATCTGGTATCAAATATATAAATTGAATTACCATAATTAAGGAAACAAAATAAGGAAGGAAGAGTTCCTAAATATTCAATCTTGATCAACCTTAATTTTTATTGGCAGCACACTTATTAATTGTTTTATACTTTTGTTTTATTATCTGTTTAAAATTGTTTATTTAATTTTATTTAAATCATTTTTGTGTTACCTTAGATAAATTTGGGCTCAAATTGTTAGATATTGTATAATCCTTACAGGAACGATAACCTTTTACGATACAAGATACGATTTGTATACATATAGGTATTGAGAGTTTTATTATTAGATATAAAACTTACTCAACAAGTTTTTGGCACAGTTTTTGAGGATTTTAGCATTAAGACGATTTGAATTCCTTTGATCATTACTACAATTATTTGATGTAAGCTTTCAATTGTGCATATATTAGTATATTGATTCTAAATATTGAATATTCATTATTTTAAGTTTCTTTTGATGTAGATCAATTATTTTATTTCTTGAAAATCAGATGAGTGAAAATGGTGGAAAATTTTTTATGGAAATTTTAGTGATAAGCTTGATCTATAATGGAGATTTGTCTCATTAGAATTTAGAGCTATTATTTTATAGATAATTATAATTGATAATTAGGAGAATCATAAGAATTTTGTATGAGACCTTTGAACAAATGGAGATTTTAGATGATTAAAAATTTTTAATAACTAATAAAGTCCCAGATTGAGTTCTGAGGTATTTGAAATCAGAAAAGTGTTTTGTAGTATTAGAAATGGATAAGTAAAGATATTTTTACTGAACATCAGGGTTATGCAGTGGAAGTATGATGTATACTCCTTATATGACGAGATTGAGGTTTGATAAGCTAAAAATTGAGTTATGAGATAGTAAATTTTAAACTCTCAGGTAATTGAATGTTTTTTTATGAATAAGATATTATGTTATTATTTTAAGATAAGATCTTAAATGATTGATTTGCTTCCAAAGAGTATGATGGGAAATGACAAAGGTACAATGAATAGTTCACTAGGTGTTATGGATTTGAGATTCAAATGCTAAGGAGTCCATGTGAGGCATAAAAAATATACGAAAAATATTATTGAGTTTTGTTTATAACTAGAGACAATGATAAAGGAAATGTTTACTATTCAAAGGTATACAAGAATAAATTTTCCATGGAGAACCTTAATTAAAGGTTCCATTGGTAGTAATCTAAGTAGATGTGATTTTTGATAGTGTTAAATGGATAGTTTGATGTATGGTTAAGTTAGCAAAGTTATCACTAAACTGATTATTAGTGAAAAAGCGAAAGCAATGATTTAGAAAAAAGGAATTTCATATGAAAATAAGTTCCAAAATTTGAGGGCATTTTGTTGAGAGGTAATGTTACTTTAATGCTAGGTTAGGAATTGTGTGTACTAATTATGGCTAAACCTAAGAAAGAAATTCTAAATTAAGTCACTCATTGGTGTATACTATGCATCTGAGGAACACATAGAGGCATCATACCGTGAAAGTGCATTATGATCGAAAAGGTATGAAAAGGGTGATAGCAAAGTATAATACTTGTTAAATCAACAAGTCAAGGCTAAGAGCCAAAGAACTAATAAAATTACTCAGCCACTCCCTATTTGGGAATGGAAATGGAAGCATATTACGAAGGATTTGATGGTAGCAATTTCTCGAAATCTAACCAGATATGATAGTATGTCGAAAATAAAGGATCAAATTACAAAATCTGCCCATCTCCTAACTATCCAAAGTAGGTATTCTCTTAATAAATTAATCAAGCTGTAAGTGATTGGAGTTATTTTAGGATGAGATAGATGAAAGAACATCAATTGGGCTGAACTAGTTCAGATAACCACAAATGCAATCAAATTATTCAGGTCAAAGTGATAGTACCTAAAATTGATAGTAGAGCTAAGTGTAGAAATGGAGGAAGAATTTAGAGTTTAAAGTTAAAAATCAAAGAATTTTTGTGAATATCATCACAGAAAGGAGTAGTCTATTTTAGACAATGTGACAAGTTAAGCCCACGATATGTTGGTCTCTATGAAGTGATTGATAGAATGAAAGCACGAAGAGTGGATGTGAAGTCAATATCTATATTTTTAAGATGACTAAGTTTGTTTAAAATTTTAAGGATGAAATTTTTATAAGGAGGGGAGAATTTGTAATATGCTATTTTTATTATGGTATTGTGTAACATAATGTACATGCATTTTATAGAGTGTGCTTTATTTATTGTATAATAGAATAATTTAAGCATTTAAATGTATTATTGAGGCTATAATAGAGATCACGGATGGACCAAAGATGGTTATAAACTCGACCATAAAAGTTTTAGAAAATTTTTTAAAACTCCAAAAAACTACAAAATGAGTCCGAACGAGCTTTAAAAGCCCATAAATGTGCTTTGGAGATTTAGGTGGCACTTTTGAATAGAATCCAGACAATTTCGATAACATTTAGTGATTTCCATATTTAATCCAAAAATTCTTCCAGGAAACTAAAAAAAATATCAAACAATTTCAAAATATGATGAAAAGATCTGAAATTAGGATTAGAGTCCTTAGGAACTAAAACTTGTCAAAAACGAGGTTGTTTGAAGAAAATTCGGGTAATCCAAAATTATTAGACTAAAAGGCCCTTTTTGGAAAATAATGGGTATTTATGATTTAAACCCATTCAAAAATTTTAAACGCATCCAATCAATAAGTATCGAACTTAATTAAAGTATTGTATAGTCAATTTGATGATAAGATGATTGTGGAATATTTTTGAAATTTAATTTGGTTAGTAGGTGAATTAAACTCATTGAAGGGCAATTTGGTCTTTTTGTATAAAATGATGTTAATGGATTAATGAGTCAACCTTAATGACCAATCAGAAAATGAAATGTGTTTGATGAGTCATTAGAGATGAACAATGAGAGAATGACATGTGTGTGATGAGTTATTAGAAATAACCAATAGGAAAGTGACATGTGTAAAGCATTAAAGAGGATAAAAAGCATGAAACTAAAAACAAACAAAAGAGAACCAAGGAGAAACGTCGGCCAAGGAGAAGAGGAAGAAGAGACAACCAATTTTTTTTAAGGATTTAGAGTAGGATTTGGAGAATTCTTGATCAAGTCTACATGTTTATCCATTTACCCAAGAGATTGAAGGAAAAAGTGGTAAGTTTTCATAGCTTAAACTACTAGTTTTTGTGGGTTTTGGAGTGGGGTCAATGGAGCTTTTTTACTTGCCATAGAACAGAGGGTTGAAACCAAGAAAGTAAACGAAGAAATCAAGCTTGAAAGAATTGGTTAAGTTTAGGGTTTTTAGTGTGATATGATCCAAAATGCTATTTTGATGTTTTATGATGTTCATAACATGGTTTTGATGCTAATGAAGTAAAGAAATGAAAAGGAATTGGTTTGGAATTGGTTTTCGTTGAATTTCGACCAAAGGTGCACAATTATGTAAAATTTTGTTAATGAGATTTTATGGCTTAAATGTGTGTATTAAAATGTCATGGAAGTGAATTTGGATTGATTTTACTTTTTAAAAATCAAATGGAATTGAATTGGAAAAGTTTAATGTAAAATATTTTAAGTTCAGCCTTAAGGACATTTTTGGTATAAAAGTATGGTTATGATGTAATGACCATGTGAATGTGATTAAAGATGGTCATTAAATGTATTTGTGGCAAAATTATTAAATGAAGTGTTATGTTATTATTTGGAAATAAATTAGGATATGGAGTGTAAGTGGAAAGTAATAAAGTTGAAATGATTTATGGTGTATTTGGTTGAAAAAAGTGTTAAGGAGTTGAATGTATTTAAATTAGGTTTTTAGATTGGAAAATGAAGCCAACTGAAGGATTTTGAAGTAGTGAAAAGGAATTTAGCAAGTTGTGAGTGTATTTTAATTGTTTTATATGACTAAATTCTTTGCAAAATAATTGATGACATGTGATTTTAAATTATGCATTAAATTGAATGATTATGAATCCTCCCATAATTGATTTCGAAAATAAATTGTATGATTTTCTTTTACCTTTGGTACATTGCTATGCTTTATCTATTTTATTATACCAGTTAAAGTATTCCGATCATGCATGGTAGTGTTCGAGGGCCATTCCGATCATGCACAGTAGTGTTCGAGGGGCATCTAGAATTATTATCAAAAAATGAAAGAGAGAATGAGTCAATTAGTAAAGTGTTTGTGTCGCCCTCTGCATGTATGGAGTATATAGTGCTAGCCAAACTTGTTATAGGTAAGCAATGCAGAACCAACTTTTTAACTACCAATTTATAGCGATTAACCTATTGCAAGTAAGGGATGTAGAACCAACTCTGTAAATAGTGGTTAACCAATCATGGGTAAGTGATGCAAAACCAACTCTGTGACTTTATGCGAAATGCTAACCAAACTTCTTATGCTTAAGTGATGCAGAACTAGCTCCATAACTATCAGTTTATAGTGGGTAACTTATTGCATGTAAGCGATGTAAAATCAACTTCATAACTAGTGGTTAACTAGTCGTAGGTAAGCAATGCAAAACCAGCTCCAAGACCTTATACCTAGGGTACCATATGGTAAAAGATTAGTGGTGGACCATATTGTTCAAGAAAATTTATGAAATATTAATACCGCCACTATTTATTTTCAAAGTAATTTGAGCGGCATCGTATGGTAGAATTATTTTTAGTGTAAAAGTTCTCAAAAAACTTACTGCCACCATTATTTATTTTTTAAGGAAAAAGGAAAAGGGAAAATGAAAACTCTTATATTATGAGTTTAGTTTCAAAAGGGCATTTCTAAATAGTAAAGAAAATGCCATCAATATGACTCATGGCCATCTAGAAAATTTCACGGCCATTAGCAGTCTTACAACCTTATAACCAATTGCATGAGAATGAGACCACTCTCATACCCATGCAAAGGTGTGCCACAGGTATGACACACCACTCATACCCATGACACACCTACTCACCACCGTGAGGCTATGCCACCTCACCAAAAACCCTAAGTTTTTAATATTAAAGAGAAAGAGGTGTGACGACAGACATATGAATGTTTATGTTTTCGTTTGGCCAAATCAGAGGGGGTTTTGGAGAGAAGAGAAGGTGATGAAGCTCTCACATATAAAGAGCCCATAAAGGGGTAGACATCCTGATGCTGGTTTGGAGATGATATAGACACCGACGAACCCGATTAAGCATTCCTTCCATTATTTTTGTTATTCTTTCTCTCTTTAGGAATTGTTTCAGTTATCCTTTATGTATGGATTTGGGTTTGTGTACAAATGATCATATTTCTCATTATTGTTAGATTGTTTCTATATGTACCCCTGGCGAGAATTTCAATATAATTCATATTTTTATATTTGAGAATCATTTTTAGCGACTAATGGTTTGTAATCATCAAGGATAACTTAACCTAGGTTAAATGACTCAAGTGTACATGGTTGTTTCCTTGATTAATTGATTTTCCTAATCCATAATGTGACTATCCAATTAAATCTAGAGATTGTATCCTAGGTTATTCGGTTGTTAGGTTTAGTTAACGAGCATCTCTTAATTAAATAAAACCTAAGGGAAAACTAGTGTTAATAGAGCTTATCATTATCCTACGATTAATAGTTGCTAGGAGAGGTTTGAGAACAATAAATCATTGAAGTATGTTCAACTAGTTGAAGATTAAACTAAAGAATTGCATTCCTAACAAATTCATCACTTTCATCATTTTTAACTTGTTTGATTTAATTTGTTTTTATTAGTTTATTTTCATTTTATTTTCTTATTTGAAAACCAAAACCAAAACCGCCATAACCAAAACACCAATTATTTTCATTTCAAAAGCTTTATAAACACTCTCTGTGGGATCAACCTAGATTAACCATTGATTATAGTCCTAGTTTTAGTTATTTTGAGTTGATTACGACGCGTTAAATTAATTTTAGCATCGGTACTTGAAGGTTGGTGCTTTATTTTTTATTCTTGATTTTAATTGGTGTTTTATACATAACTGTTTGTAGTTAGTTTCTTTTCAGTTATTTCTTAATCTTTTCACTTTTCGTTTAGTATTTTTGTTAAAAACTTTTATAGATGGAAGTGATTTTTTTTATAACTCATATTCCCAATCTTATAACTATGTTTGAAGTGATCATACAAATTTTAGTTATGGATAAGATAATCAACAGAATTACTTCCTTGATAGTATGCATGACATACAGAAATTTCCGTATAAACTAGAAGCTTCTTATCATGACTCAGGTATATCTCTGGAAGACTTGCTTAAAATTATGACTACTAATAATATTCAACTTCAACATATTATACAACAGTTTCAACAGGAAATGAGGGAAGTCCACCAAGATATGATGTCTGAACTCTAGAACTTAATAAACCAAATTCAAATGGAGGAAGCTCTCAGTTGCCTTGAATCATAAAGCAAAGAGAAATAACCATCTCAACCTGAGGTGTACCCAAAGGACATTAGTGCGAAGACCTTACAGGGTGAAGAGGAGCTTGAAAATCTTGAGAGAACTACTCAAGGAATTGTTTGTATCAAAGAAGTGGATGAAGAGATTAAAGCAGAAAAAGACATGTCTTTTAGCTCAAAGGTAAGTACTGAGTTCATAATTATTGTTGAAATAACCCTTCAGCTTTATCTAGCAGGCTGGAGGAATTAAATAAAGAAGAAAAATGTTAAGAGAACTTTGAGATTTTTTCAGAGTGTATGGACTCGATAGAGATTGGAAATTTAAAGATAGGGAAGTCCAAAGTATGCGAATGATCATCAATTAAGGCCCTACCCTAAAGAACCAGAAATGGAGGAAGCACATATGACACATGAAGATCATAATTTTGTCACATGAGGAAAGTATGGAGTCGAGTCAACGACAATAAACAAAGATGCTGCTTGGGAGGCAACCTAAAGGAAGTTTATTCTTTTCTTTACATTTTCACATTTGTTTATATATGCATGTGTGTTTTTAAGTTTGTTGGTTTTTATGTGTTTTTAAGTTTTCAATCAAAACGAGAAAAAGAAAAAAACAAAAACACAACATTTTCTCTTTTTCTATTACTTGTAGGACTATATAGTCATGATTAGAGAGTGAATTAACTAGAAGAATCCATGGAAACTTAGTATGTACTTTTGCTCTTGTGATTGGTCAATATGCATTATCTTGGAAGAGTAGTGACTAGTGGTAGACAAAGTTACTAGATTGACACATTTATATTAGTCTCATTGTCTTTATTTATATATGACCTTCATGACATGTACATCTTGACTTTGCTTTGATTTTCTATTCAATACCAAATTTTTATCACATGTATTAACATAGAAATGATACAGGAATTCTTTGTTCATGAGCTATATTATCCAAATAGCCTACCCATTTATATGAATTTTCCTTTATTAAACCCTCTTGAGCTTTATTAGCCTTTCTTTTGATGCTAATCACATTACATGTTATAAATTGAACTAAATGTCCTACCCAAGTCATAAAGCTAGTGGAGCATTTGTTAATTGTTAATAATTGTGGATTTACAAAAGTATAAGTGTGGGGGTGTCCATATGTGTGGAAAGGTTATAATTGTTGGGACGTCAATTTATGTCTTATCATTAAAGTTACCATATTGATGTAGCTTCTTTCAATTTAATATGAAAAATAAAGTAGAAAAGAAAAGAAAAGAAAAGAAAAGAAAATAAAAAATATATGTTTAAATAAAATTATCAAGGAGGAAATGCATATGTGTTGTAAGTTCACTTATGATTACTCTTTCCTCCTAAAGTTGTATTGAATGGGTTATTTAAATATGATGGATATGAGGTGGATGTTGCCTTCAATGGTCAGTCCCTATAGTTACAAAGTCTTGTTATGATTAACTTTTTTGAGTGATATATGTTTGATGTAGTTTGTGGTGTGAGAGCTTGAACTTAAGCTAAGAAACATGGCTTTTGCATTCATCATAGTTGATGTTCACAATTGTGAGTGAATGTTGATTTTTATGCTTGATAATATATTTAGTGTTGCTTTCACTAGCTTGGATGGCTTTCATGCTACTTGACCCAAATACATCTCACTTTACCTTTACCCATATTACAACCGTAAAAGTCCTTCGATTCATGATTTTGCATGTGAACCTTAGTGATGGAGAAATGAAATGATTTGCAAAGTTGTGGAATGTCATAATTATGAATGATATTTGAGTGCACCCATGAATACATCTTATTTAAAAACATTTCCATGTCTAACTCTAGACTGCTCAGTTTCTATTAGTGAAGGATGTTGATTGATCATTAGTAGAAGCATTGAATGTTGAATTCTTGCCATGGCTTTTGAAAGTTATTCATCTTTGCTTATGACCATCTATTCTTGGAAAATATGGGAAATGAATAAATGATCTTGGGTCTATGATTTTGATTATGATGTTTTGCTTGTGGAAGGTCAAAAGCTAAATATGGGAAAATTGATATGTGCTTAATTTATTGTATATTTATTCAATAATACTTAATGATCAAATGATACGAAAATGCTTAAGATGCTCACTTTAGTTTATATGTGGTTTTAGGTACAATTGGAAGCGAATGAGCTAAATTGAGTCGAAATCACCATATTTGAGTTGTTTCTTGAATATTTACGCTCACTTGTCTTTGTGGAATAAGAAGAAGAAGGATTAGAGCAAGAAGAAGACAAGAACATGAAGAAAATGTTGTCAAAATGGTTCAGGGACATCTAGAAAATTTCATAGTCGTAAGCAATCTCTCGGCTATGCAAACAATTACATGGGCATGAGACCACTCTCATACCCATGCAAAGGTGTGTCATGGGTTTGACGCATCATTCACATCGGTGACACACCTACTCACCACTGTGAGGCTATGCCACCTCATCAAAAACCCTAGCTTTTTAGTATAAAATAGAAAGAGGTGTGATAGTAAACACATGAATGTTTATGCTTTCGTTTAGGAAAATCATAGTGGTTTTGGGATAAAAGAGAGGGTGATGAAGCTCTCACATATGGAGAGACCTATAGAGGGGTAGACATCCCGACATCGATTTACAGGTGACATTGATGCCAGCGAACCTGGTTAAGCATTCCTTCTCTTATTTTTATTGTTCTTTCTCTCTTTAGGAAATGTTTAAGTTACCCTTTGTGTATGAATTTGGGTTTTGTATATGAATGATCATATTTCTTCTTATTGTTGAATTGATTATGTATAGATCCATTGCTATAATTTCAATATAATCCGTAATTGTTATATTTGAGATTCATTTTTAATGACTAATGATTCATAATCATTAGGGATTACTTAACTCAGGTTAAATGACCATAACATATATGGTTGTTTCCTTAATTAATCAGTTTTCCTAATTTATAACGTGGCTACGCAATTAAATCTAGTGATCGTATCCTAGGTTGTTCAGTAGGTTTAATTAACGAACATCTCTTAATTAAACAAAACCTAGGAGAAAACTTGGGTTAATAGATCTTATCATTAACCCACGATTAATAGTTGTTAGGAAAGGTCTGAGAACAAAAGATCAATGAAGTATGTTCAACTAGGTGTAGGCTAAGATTAAACCAAAGAACTAGAATCCTAACGAATTCATCTCTTTCACCATTTTTAGGGTTTTTTATTTAATTTTCTTTTTTTGGTTTAGTTTCATTTTATTTTCCTGATTGAAAACCAAGACCAAACCCCCTATCCTAAACATAAGTTATTTTCATTTCAAAAGCTTTAGACATACACTTTGTGGGATCAATCTAGACTCGTCACTATTATGGATATAGGTCTAGTTATTTTGAGTAGTGTTATGATGCGCTACATCAAGGGGGTTTTAGTTGAAAGCGGTAAAGAAAATAAAGTGAAATTAAACTAAGGAAAACAAATTATAGCAAGAAGTGAAAAATGATAAAATTGATGAATAGGTTTCGGAATCTAGTTTTCGATTCAATCTCGACCTACACACAAATAAGCATACTTTAATGTCTTGTTATTATCATACCTCTCCTAGAACTATTAATCCTAAGTTATCAACAAGCTCTGTTAACCCGAGTTTTTCTTTAGATTTTGTTCAATTAAAACAAGCTCTTTAACAGAACCTAGCAATCAAACAACTTAAAATAAGCTCTCTAGATTTGAAAAATAGTCGCATTATGAACTAAGTAAATAGACTAATCTAGGCAATAACCACACAAGCATAGGTTATTTAATCTAGGTCAGACTAATGTAGGCAACAACCACACAAGCATAGGTTATTTAATCTAGGTTATGTTATCCGTAATGATTCAAAACCATTAGTTTCTGTAAATGAATCTAAACACAACTATTTCATATTGTATTTAACATTCTAATAATGGGTTTACGTAAAAACAATCTAATAGGGCATTAAGATCATTCTTACACAACACCCAATTTTATAAACATAAGATAACATAAACAATCCCTAAGAGAGGAACAAAACAATAAACATTGGAGAGATGCCCAAAACGTGTCTTCACCATCAATATCCCCTATGAATCGGAAGTGGGAGCTTAGCTCTCCATAGGTGCCAAAAGAATTAAGGGTTATATCCCCCATTGTGTTTTAAAACCAAATCATACCTTCTAAGCCACTTAAATGTCTATTTATAACAAAATTTAAGATTTTTGGAAAGTTCATGGTTAGGTGCACGACTATGCATCACAAAAAATGCTGATTTTTTTGAAGATACAAAGTTGGATACACAGTCATGTATCCAACTATGTAAGTCCAGAAATGCATCTTCTTATGTGTCTACGGCCGTGTATCTTTTAGATCATCTTAAAAACCGACTTTTCTTCCATTTTCTTGTCCCATCTTCACTATAATCCTTCTCTCTCTTATTCCATAAAGACAATTGAGTGTGAACATCAATAGAATAGCCCAAATAATGTGCTTTTAACTAACTTTAGCTCTTATACTTCCAAATTATACCTAAAATCAAATATGAACGAAAATGGGTTTCTTAAACCATCTCAAAGTATTAGTCACTAATTGTTATATAATAAATGTATAATAAATTAAGCACATATCAATTTTCCCCACATTTAGCTTTTAACTGTCTTTGGGAAAAACATCAAAATCAAAGTCATAAACTATAACACTTCCACATTTTCCATATTTTCTAAGAATAGATAATCATCAGAAAAGATGAATAACTTTCAAAACCATGACAAGAAATCAACATTAATTTCCTCTACTCATGATTCATAACCTTTAGAAATTGAGAAATCTAATGGTACACTTGGACAAAATGTGTTTAAAAAAGATAGATTCATAGGTATACTTATACACCATTCATGATCATGACATTTCACAACTTTGCATATCATTTCATTTATCCACCACTAGGATTCATACACATAATCATGAATTAATAGGACTTTTTAAGGTTGTAATGTGAGTAAAGGTTAAGGTGAGATTTATTTTGGTAATATGGCACAAAAACCATCAAAGCTAGTGAAACAAGAAAAACACTTAATATAACATCATGCTCAAAAACTAACATTCACTCAAAACTATGTATATAAGCTTTGATGAATGCAAAAAATATGTTTCATAGTTCAAATTCAAGCCTTCACACTATAAACCACATAAAGTGTAAATCACTCACAAAAGTTGATTATAAACAATACTTTCTAACCATAAGGAGTGACCTTTGAAAACTACATCTCCCTCATTCACATCGTAATCCATACAACTTTAGCATGAAAGACTAATCATGAATAACTTTGCAAAACAAATGCATTTCCTCCTTCATAATATTGTTTAAACATGATTTTTCTTTTCTTTTTCTTTTTCGTTTTTTTCTTTTTCTTTTTCTTTTTCTTTTTCTTTTTCTTTTTCTTTCTCTTTTTCTTTTCTCTTTTTCTTTCTTTTTCTAAGACATTCCAACAATTATAACTAACTTACATATATACACACCCCCACACTTATAATTTTGTGCATCCATAATCATTAACGATCAATAAATGCTCCACTGGCTTTAAGGCTTGGGTAGGACATTTAGTTAAATTAAAAACATGTAATAGGGTTAGCATAAAAAAAGAAAAGAAAAGGCAATCAAAGCCCAAAGGGGCTTATCAAAAGGGAAAAATCATATTAATGGGTGGGTTATTTGGCTAATATAGCTTATGAAATAGTGAATGATTATCTCATTTCCATATTAACGCATGCGATAAAAATGTGGTCTCAAATAGAAAATCAAAGCAAATTTAGGATGTACATGTCATGAAGGGCACACATAAACAAAAGAAAATGAGACTGATATAGATGTTCCAGTCTAAAAAGACTCAAAAATCTCATTAGCTTATGTCTACCACTAGTCACTACTCTTCTAAAGATAATGCATATTAACCAATCACAAGAGTAAACATACATGCTCAAGTTGCCATGAATTTCTAGTTAATTCAGTCTCTAATCATAACTATATAGTTCTAAAAGAAATAGAAAAAGAGAATATATTTGTTTTTTTATATTCATTTTTTCTCGTTTTATTTGAAAACTTAAAAACACGTAAGAAACAAACAAACTTGAAAACACACATGCATATCCTAAAAAATGCAAAAATGTAAAGGAAAAGAAATAGATGTCCCTTGGGTTGCCTCCTAATAAGCACCTTTGATTATTGCCATTATCTCGACTCCTTGTTTTCCTCACCGCATGACAAAGTTATGATCTTCAGGTGTAACAACTTACACTTTCTCCACTTAAGGTTCTTTAGGATAGGGTTTAAGTTAATGATCATTTATATTTTGTGTCTTCCTTATCCTCATACTCTTAATCTCTACTGAGTCCTTAAACTCTTGAAAAATCTCCAATATCTCTTCACCCTTTTCCTCCTTATTTAATTTCTCCAATCTGCTAGCTAAATATGAAAGGTAAGTCTTAACAATAACTAGGGACTCAGTACTCACCTTCAAGTTAACATTCTTTGGATTCACCTTGGGTTGAGATGGTTACATCTCTCTGCTTTGTGATTCTAGGCAGTTGATAACTACCATTAGCTAACTAATTTCGCTTACTAAGTTTTGGATTCTAGATGTTGTATCTTGCTAAATTTGTATCACCTTTAGCTGAAATTGAGTAGTATTAGTAGCAAGAGACATAACTAAGTCTTCCAGAGATGTGTCCGAGTTAGAATATGAGGCTTCTGGTCTATTCAGGAATTGTTGTGCATCTTGCTACCTATCTAGGAAGTAGTTTTACTGGCTACCCACTCAATAACTAAAATTCATATGATCATTGAAAACTTAATTATAGTATTGGGAATATAGGTTATGGGAAAATTTTCCATCAATAGCATTAATAATATCCAGTGATGACATACTCCTTTCATTGTGTCCTTTTTATATACAAACACAAAAAAATGAAAAGATTAAGAAATGAATGTAAAAACTAATTATAAATAAATATATACAAGACACTAATTAAAATCAAGAACAAAAAATAAAGCACCACACTCCCCAAAAACAGAGTCAAAATCGGTAGCGTGTTGTAACACTACATAAAATAACTAAAGTTAAAACTATATCTAGTGATAATTCTAGGTTGGTTCCACAGAGAGTGCATGTAAAGCTTTTACAATGAATAGAATC
>JANSVA010129285.1:0-30043 GCA_025504915.1 Erythroxylum reticulatum
TTGCTTGAAAAAGATGTTGTGTTTAATTTTGACGATAAATGTTTGACATCTTTTCAATTGTTAAAGGATATGCTTATAACTGCACCTATTCTTATATCTCTTGACTGGTCTCTTCCTTTTGAATTAATATGTGATGCAAGTTATTATGCAGTGGGTGCTATTTTAGGCCTAAGACAAGGTAAGATCTTTCATCCCATTTTTTATGCAAGTAAGACACTAAATAACACACAATGTCATTACACCACCATGAAAAAAGAGATGTTGGCGATTATGTTTACTTTTGACAAGTTTCATTCATATTTGGTTTTGTCTAAAGTGATTGTGTATACTAACCATACAGCTTTGAAATAATTGATGACAAAACATCACGCTAAACCAAAACTAATTTGTTGGGTGTTACTTTTGTAGGAATTTAACATTGAGCCGAGGGATAAAAATGGACCTAAGAATTTTGTAGCTAATCACTTATAAAGGTTAGATGAAGCTGTCATGGAGAGTGTAGCAAAGAAGGACATTCAGGAGAATTTTCCTGATGAGCATCTAATGGTTATGACGGTCACTCCTTAGTTTGCAGACTATGTAAACTACCTTGCTAGTAATATCTATCCCCCTTATCTTTCTTATTCTCAAAAGAAATTTTTTTTGTCTAAGTTAAGATACTATCTTTGGGATGATCCTTCGCTTTATAAGATTTATGCGGATGGTATTGTTAGGCACTACATTCCTGAAGAGGAAGTGTCCTCTGTGTTACATCATTGTCATTCTAGAGAGGCTGAGGGACATTATGGTGCATCTAGGACAGCTCATAAGGTTTTAGAGTGTGGTTTATTTTAGCCCACCTTATTTAGGGATGCATATGCATTTGTCAAATCTTGTGATAGATGTCAAAGGGCCGGAAACATTAGTAGGAGACATGACATGCCATTGACTAACATTCTTTTTTGTGAGGTTTTTTTATGTTTGGGCCATAGACTTCATGGGACCATTCCCTAAGTCTTTCTCTAATCAATATATATTGGTTACTTTTGATTATGTTAGCAAGTGGGTAGAAGCAGAGGCATTGCCCACAAATGAGTCTAGACGTGCTATTAAGTTTTTGAAGAAGAATATTTTCACACGTTTTGGCACACCTAGGGCTATCATTAGTGATGGGGGTTCGCATTTCTGCAATAAACTTTTTGATTAATTATTAGCTAAGTATAAGGTGATCCATAAGGTTGCTACTCCATACCACCCTTAAACTAGTGGACAAGTTGAAGTCTTAAATAGGGAATTAAAAAAAATACTAGAGAAAACTGTTAATACTTCTATACAGGACTGCTCTTTAAAGCTATATGATGCACTTTGGGCATATAGGACTACATTTAAGACACCCATAGGCATGTCACCATTCAAGATAGTATATGGGAAGTCTTGTCATCTTCCAGTTGAGTTAGAGCATTGTGCATACTGAGCTACCAAATTTCTTAACTTTGATTTATCTGCTGTAGGTGCTAAGAGACTTATGCAACTTCATGAGCTTGAAGAATTTCGTTTAGATTCTTATAACAATTGAAAGTTGTATAAGGAATGAGTGAAGAAGTGGCATGACAAGAATATGCTCTACCGAGACTTTAAGATAGGCGATCAGGTATTGATCTACAATTCCTGTCTTTGTCTTTTTCCAGGAAAGCTTAAGTCAAAGTGGTGTGGTCCATTCATGGTGATCCAAGTCCTTCCTTTTGGGGTCCTTGAGGTAAAACAGGAAAATGAAAATTCATTTAAGGTAAATGGACAACGGGCTAAATTGTATATGCCCAGGTTTGTGGATAACTCTGAGGAGCGATTGTCATTTCATGACACTTTGCCTCCTTGATCATGGTGCATGTTTTCTAGTAGGACTATAGTTTTCTTTCTTTTCTTTTCTCGTTGTTTCCTTTCCTTTTCTTTTAATGCATTTCTTTGAGTTTTTTTGAGTTTTATTTAGGTTTGTGTGGTTGGTGAAAAAGAGTTCTTGGCTGATTCTTTTTCAGGGAAGTTTCTTCTTTCTCTTTCCGCTCTTTATGTTTGATTGTTAACTACTTGAACATTAGGGACAATGTTCATATTTAGTGTGGGGGAATTGAGATTATGAGCATGATGATATTTATAATATTGATGTTGATGTTGAGAGATACACACTTGAATGATTGTGACTCTTTTGGTAGCTAATGTTGGTCCCATTTGTGATGAATTTGACCATACGATTCTGTCAAAGTAATTGGATAGAAAATTGAGTTGTATGGATGAACTTGGAATAGGCAGCTTGAGAGGATATTGTACCATGTAGATTAATTAAAGTAGTTAATTGCATAAACTTAGTTAATAACTGATACTCAGTGATAAGGCAATGTATGAAATTTTGATGGATTTTCATTTAAACATATGTGAGGTTTTGAGCTATATGACAGCATCTCATAATCATTTTTTTTTTGTCGTATGTGATGCTTCCCTATTTGGATTTCCTTCAGAACTTGCTCTAAACCTGTTTGATAGTACTAGTTACATGCTTTATGGACATGATAAAGGCCTTCTTTGTTTTTTAACCTTTAGTTTAAATGACCCACCAAGTCATTTTTCACTTGTTACCCCCTTTGAGCCTTTAACCTTGTTGTTTTCTTATTAAGCGCATTGCATTGAAACTTGAAAACTTTTAGCCTTACCCTTTCACAAGTTAAATGAAGTACTAAGTATTTGATTTCTTGATTTAGGGACTTTTGTTTTACATGTTATTCTAAGATGTTTTAGAGGTACATCTACTCAGTTGTTGTTGATTTTTGCTACTAATATCTTCTTTTATGTTTATTGTTACAAAAAAAAAAGAAAAAGAGAAAAAAAGAGATCAAAACAGTATCGTTTGATAATGATGAGTAGTTGTAGTCCCATATTTTTATATGTAAATTTTAGAAGTTCTTTTTGATTGTCCTATGTCACTTAGTACTTTGTGAATACTTGTGAGTAGCCTTTATTCTTTTTATCTCACCTTAACCTAAACCCCATTACAACACTAAGTAAAAGCCCTTTTGATCCATGATGGCATGTACTCTATGTACTAAAAAAATAGGTGAATTTGTAAGCCTATGGTAATGTAATCTCTTAGAGGAAGTTTTGAGCGAAACACAACCCTTGTACACTTGAGCGATATGAGTAAATATAGTGAGGAAAGTCCATTTTAGTTTTATGCTTGCTTTTGATCAAAGATATCTACCTTTGATTTTGTTTATGTGTATTGATGAAAAGATTATGATATATGTAGTAGCTTGATACTTGAGTTTGCCCAATTTTAAGTAATTGCAAGCACTTGATTTTCGTTGAAAATGAAATGGCAGAATATATTGGTTGTGACCTAAGCAAGTTACTCAAGGACAAGCAACAACTCAAGTGTAGGGGTGTTGCTAATGAATATTTTGTATTAATTTCTGATACATAATTTGCTAAACTATTGTCCATTTAATATTTAAATTGCATTAATTAAGAATCATTTGTTTTAATTTTAGGCACATATTGGATTTGGAAGAGCAAAAAGTCAAAAATTTGGAGCTTTTTACACCTAACAAAACACAACAATTTGTCTTGGAAAAAATAATTAATAAGGTACAAAGCTAGCTAGCTGGTGGTGGAGGAGAGAAGTTTTTTTAAAAAATTTTAGAAGACTTAGGGAGCTAAAAACGTTGAAGAGAGGAAATAAAAAGCCAAGGAAGCAATGGCGTCGTAGAAAAGTTAGCGACGTGAGTTTAAATGAGACAAAATGGTTTAACACATAGAGCAAAAACAAAACAGTGGCGGCAACAAATAAAGGAGAGCATGAGCTAAAAGACAATGAATACATAGAGAAAAAAGGAAAGTGGCGATAGTACGTAGGTGTGGACATAGGATAGAGTAGTCCATCATTCACGCTACACTCTCTACACAATATTACAGTTGGTGGTGCAGACTTAACGGAGAGAACGTTGAATTGGTGGCTTAAGACACGTTGAATTTGGTGGCTAGAAGGGAAACGTGGGTAGCTTGTAGCATTAAAAAAATACAAAATATTAGCTAAAAAGAGAGTCATGCATTGGTTGAAAGCATAAGGCAAGGAGGAGCTGGCTATATTGAAGTGAAAAGTGGGAGATTGTGTGCTAGAGGAGAGTGCGCGATCCACACAAAGAAAGTAGAAAAGAGAAATAAAGGAGCTGTTGCTAGGGAAGAACGTGGAGGCTGGAGAACATTAAAGCTGGAGGAGTTACCACACGAAGACATCTGGAGTTTAAGAAGACTTTACACACACAACTGCTACTTTTACTCACAACCGAAGAAGCTGTGGCAAGTAACGATATAAAGGAGAAAGTAGGAGATTTTTTTTTCGGCAGAACATTCGGATTACTACCACGTCATCATATGTCAACCAACTCACATCTTCAACTTTGCAAAATAGATGCTCTACTAACTTTGTCCATAGGGTATAGAGTACAAAAATGAGATCAATTTTAAGTTAATAATGTGGAAAGCAAAGAAAAAGATAAAAGCTCAAAGGGGCTTTCTACTGGAAATCATGCCTTAGGTTGGCTTTTTAAGTTCAAGTAGTTTAACCTAGATGCCTTTATCATGTTCATGCAAGCATGCTAAGTTAAGATATTAAGCAAGTTCTAGAGAATTATACCATTGAACGCACATAACAAAGAATAATGTTGAAGGCACAAGAGCTCACATAAGTCATGTATTAAGTCAATACCACATAGTTTCAAGGTCACTCTACTATCTAGAAAGTTCAAGTCTTACATTAAAACTCATTCATTAAGTTTATACATACATCGTTATTAACCAAATCTCACGCATAATACTTGAACTCAGGCAACGATTGGGAATCCTAAAGAAAGCTGACACACTTAAGATGCAAGAAAATGGTTTTGAAATTTTTTTCAGAATTAATTTTTTTCAATTTATGGTTTATTTAATGCAAAATAGGCAACTAATGTGAAAATTTTCTCAAGTTTAAGAAAAAGCAAGAAGATGCAGCCAATTTGCCCCTCATAATACAGCAAAAATTTGAATAACCTAAAACAAACTAAATCCTCCCCCCACACTTAAATACAAAATTGTCTTCAATGTCTAAATAATAATAATAATAAGGAAATGAGAACATAAGAACTCCCTGGAGTGTAGAAGGCTCAGCGACTTGAAATCATAACTCACAGCTCGAATCTTGCATTCCTAACAAAACAGATAAAAAGCAAATAAGTCGACAAGTAATATAAATCGGTAAGAAGCAGATATCGTACCCAAGGGAAATTCCAACACGTAAGACAATTAAATTAAACGATGAAAAATTACTCGAGCAATCACTTTTACACCTTTTAGCAAGTTATTACCTTTTGGGATTACAAATTAAAAATGTTCTTATGACTATTTTATTTTATTATCTAACATTTTAAAATTTTCAATTAATATATAATTTTTAAAATTGATTAACTTATATTGTTTCCATAAATATTTTATTGATATCACTAGTAGAACATGTAGAAATTAACATTTGAAATAGTTACTGGCTTTTCCTTTATCAATATAAGTTTTAAAGCCTCCAATAGTAGCATATTTGGTAAATGCATGATTGATCATATTTACCTCATATTTGATGTGTTTTGCTGGATATTTTTTACTTTTATTGTATCTTTGGTACTTGATGTGCTTCAATTGTATTTATAGGTTATAATTGCTTTCATAAACTCAAAGGAGAAAATTTTGGATGAAAGGACGATATAGAACGAAGAATTGAAGCATAGAAGTGATGTACGACCATGTATCCAGATCATACATTTGGCTAGGTTGTGTAGAATCATGATTTCAGGCATTTTTGGACAGATTCAATCTAATACAAGGTAGCATACCAAATTGTGTAAGTCTAAAAAACCCTAGTTTTTAATATAAAAAGAAAATTTTGGCAGTTATTGAAAGAAAGAGAATTTGGAAGGCAATTTCTAGATATAAAGTTGTTCTCCAGGTTTGATTTTTGTCCAAAAATCATCAAAAGATCCATCATAGTATAAGATCAAGCCTCTACATCACAAGAGCATTTGATAGAAGACAATTAGTGAGATTTAGAATTATGATTCCACTAATTTTTATTCATATTTCTTTTTTATGTATGTATGATTTTGTATTCGATCATATGCAATTAAACATTTAGTTAGTATTTAGGTTAGATGAACCTTATGTTCAAAATTTGATATGATTTGATTCTTTTATTAATGCAATTGGTTGTTTGATATATTGTGATTTGATTAAGCATTTTATTTATGTTCTAATAGCTTGAGAATATTAGATCATAATCTAATTTCATACGTAAAGATTGAGAAATCCTAGTGTGAATAAATCTTTCGTAATTAGAAGGAGGTAATATAAGATGACATAAATCTTCCAGATTAGGGTCAAACCTAATAAAGGCTCTCATAAATTAGTATCACAATCTTATAAAATTTAACCTAAGTGATTCAGTTAGAGATCTTAGAATTAGCTTTTACTAGACTTAAGGTCAGCTCTTATCATACCATAGGAGTCTTCCAGTAAATCAATAAAACGATTACATGATAAAAGATCAATCTGTTAAAGGATTAATGGGATTCAAGCCTAGATAATTATTTTTGATAACGATAATTTTCTAAGTGAATTCCACTATCTTTACATTCATTATCATTTCCTATTTCTTTAATTGTTTTAGTTTTATTTTATTTTTATAAGAAATCTAAAATCAATCCTTAGGTTAGATAATAGAGGAAGGGTAAGTACTAATATTCATGGTCTTTATGGGATCGACCCATACTTATCGGTCCTAGCTATAGCTACTCCTTACACTTGTGATTTATTACACTATTGACTAACTCACAAAATAGGTCAATCAGTAATGGTGGCTATGAATTTGGAATGTGGTCACTTATTTGATGCTTAAAAATTATACGAATACAAAGAGCTATGTGGCTCCTCTAAATATTAGTCTTCATATATTTTGCAGTTACATTGGTAAAATATTAATAGAGACAATATTTTGAATTGAGCTATTAAATTTGAAAATTTTTGGGAACTTACTTAAAAACTTTAAAAGGTTGGTGTTGATCACTTTCATAATCAACTTAGAACTCGAATATATCAAGGAGGAAGTCTCCTCAAATTGCACCTAACTTTTAGATTTAACAAAAATAGGGAAACAAATATAAGTTACCAAATTGTTGAATAATAAACAATGTTAAGACTTAAATTTTAAAATAAAAGGATAATTATTTAAGTAAAGGAGGAGTAGATAATATAGATGAAGTTGGAACATTGAAAGGTTTTAAGTTTTAGTGTGATTGTGTCTACAAGCTTGTGTTATAATGCTTGTATGTTTATACAACCTTCTGAAATTCAACCATCTAAAATAGTTTCTTGTTTATCTATTTAACATCCAATTATCCTCTAATCATGGTCATGCCGTAACTAACCACCCACTAATACATAATTGTTTTTACAGCACAAGTTAAACATGTGTCAACCATCTTAACTCTTAAATCCTAAGCTTCCTTACTTATTCTCATGCTCAAGAATTCTCTAAAAAATTTATTTTACTTTTGGAAATCATAACAATTGAGCCTTTTTCATCTTTGAGCCAAATGGACCAAATTTCACTCAAACCAAGGAGGGCTACTTTGTACTTTGCATGGAGGCTTTATGTAATAACTTGTTTCCATATTGAGGGTTAGAGCGTTAGATTATTGCACGAGTCATAACATTTGAGAATTCATAAAATGCATTACATTTGCATAATATAAGCATACACATATGAATCATGATTTAGAAAGCATTGCAAAAATTGTATGTGCACTCAATTGATGTATTCTGGGGTACGAAAGGTTTAAAATTATTATGATATGATTGTGTATTGTTTATTACTTGAATTTTGGTTTGATGGATTACAAGTAGCGAATCTGGAATTAATTGTTACACTCGGAAAATTGATGAATTACAATGTACATTTAGTCTAGGAAAAATGTCAAATTGAAAAATGAAAATTTAAGATGACTAAGCCTATAAAATGAGTGACAATTGGCATAGGAAGTTAAGTGACAAATGGAAGTATTGGTTGAGTGACAAATGTCCTAGCATAATTGTGACAAATGGAAGCTTATGGAGAGGACAAGTGACATATATGCATAAGTGACAAATGCCATTGTATAGTAGTGACACCTAGCACCTAATGAGTTAAGCTACTGCATGGATAGTTTATGTTGTGTTCATTCTTCTTCTTTCCTTTACTCTAACCATCAAAACACTCATACACCCTCATAGCTTATGAATTTTGCTACAATTTCGTTCATAGTCACTTCAAGATCCATACAAAAATATGCTCAAAGATAGTTATAATATGCTATCATCATTTTGCCTTTGCTGAAATCATTTTACTTCCATCTTATACTTGGATAATTTTGCATGCATTGAGAGCGAAGTTAGCTTGATCATTGAGGTGAAACTTGAGCTAAATAAATAAGTAAAGGATTGTTATTTGTGGCACATTGAAATATAAATTCTATGATAACTGAATCGAGATGGAATGCATGTGGCGTTGATGATGATGTTATGTTGGAATGTGATGGATGAATTGGTTACTTTTCTGTTTTGTTTTTGATGCATGAAAATAGTAGGTTATAGACTATTAAATGGATGATTTAGGTTGATATTTTAAGTATAAATGAAGGTGGATTCATGGTAAAGATAGGCATTATTGAAATGTTCTTGAATCTAGAAAATTAGAGTTGTAGATATATTTGTAAAAAGTGATTGTCAATGACATAAGTGAGCAGAATTTTGTAAGCCTTAGTATAACCAATGTAGAAGTTAAATTAACTTGAAATGAAAACCTTAGAGGGCATAAAATCTGGAAATTTTGAAGTTTTAGTGATGTCTCTAAGCTTGTAAAATTTGTGAAGTATTGAAGGTAGTAAATTTATAGTAAAGTTACACACAATAGTGATGTTGACGACAAATTATGGAATTTTAATTTCATCCTTGTGTACATGTCAAACCAGCTGAGAAATTTCACTCTAAATTAGCATATTTGAACTTGATTAAGGCTAGGAATGAGCCTAGATTGTTTCTTGATTAATTGGTTAATAGTTTGATAAATTTATGTAGTTAATTGATGTCATAACCTAAAAAATGGACTATTTTGACGTGCTTGAGTTCAAATTTGAAAATTATGGCTTTTGAAAGGAATAAATGATTTTTTATAATGAAAACATGATCTTAAAGACATGAGTAATGTGTATAAGGTATGGATGAATGAGCATTGAAGAACATGGGGTAATTATGAATGAGAATTGGGTAAATGTATGAATATATATTGCTAGAAAAAGTTTGGTGAATGTATAGATCTAGCATGTTGAAATTCTACATTTAAAGTAATAGTTATGTGTGTGTTATAAAAGGGTTTTTGATCATGAAGATGTTTAAGGACAATTGTAAAGTATGGTTGATGAATTTGGAGTGAATCAAGCTAACTTAAAGGTACAAACCTGATTGCAAAATGCTAGTATATAAAATATAATGTTTGAATAGCTAAGATTTATGAATAAGGATACATACCCGGGAAAGACAATTGAGCATGCATTGAACATGACACATATACATGTGCATGATTGAATAATTCATATGATTGATCAACTTAGTAATGTGTAAAATATGTCTATATTTCATGACTAAAGAAGCACAAGTTGATCGCCAACATCCAAACGTTGCTGCATCATTAAGGCAATAGCTTTTCTAGAGCATACTATGAGTTAACCTAGATGCTTCTAACTAAGATTGATCTTTTTTATTTAAATTTCAGTTATTTAATTGTTACTTATATGATTGTGATAATTTTAGACATTGATGGTTCAAGGAGTTTGATATTCGGGATTATAATGGAAGTGCTTTCAAATTGTATGTGTAATATGGAATGTGTATGCAACTGAATGTTGAATGATGGAATCAAATCTGAAGAATGTGATAAATGATGATATGAGAACATTGAATGAAAAGTATAGATAGCATAATATGTGAATTGATGCATTCTATTACATTGATATACATGATTAGATAAAGGAGTTGTGATCAAAGTCATTAACGTGAAAAAGAGCTTTATGCTCAAGAGTTGTGCACAAATAACCACAGGCTTAGTTAATAATTGCCTCAGTATCCACAACAAATATAGGACAGTAAATGAAATGAGCCTAATATCCACAACAGATACAGGAAAGTACATAGGTGCTCAGTCACAACAAAGTAAAAATGAAAATGGAGTAACATGTGCATTTGCATATATAACTTTACATGTATCGTATGAATGATTGAGATGAATTATTAGATTGGTCAGAAATGGTGATATGAAATGTTTGTATAAATGTTTTACTTGTTGATATATGATAAAATGTGATGTGCGATTTGATACTGAATGATATGTTATATTCCTTAAATTGGGTTATATAATTGCCTTTGTGTTCTAACTTGAGTGAGCACATTGATGATGGTTCACTCACTAAGTTTTCAAACTCATCAAAATTGCAACATTGAATTTTCAAGTACAAGTGAGTTCTGGCTTCTAAGGAAACCTAGTAGAATTTGAATACTATCATTTTAAGAATAAGAATGGTTCAAAGTTCTGGTCAGCTAATATCTAAGGAGTCTAGTTTAGAATGATTTCAGTTAGCATCCCATTTCATGTTGTATATTTTGTATGGAGTAGTAAACACTCAAATGTTATGTAATGTATATATATTGATTATAGGTTGTAATGTAACAATGTAAGTTTATGTTTATGAATGAAATGGAAAAAGTTGATCTTTTTGAATGCTTGTGATTTATGTGATGCCTTAGTTAGTTAAAGTGATTGTTCTAATGTTTCATTCTCGTAGGGTAAGTTCTTAAATAACCTTTGGATGTTCGGGCATATGTTGTATGGAAGTGGTATGCTATACTTTGTCAACTGTTCACGCAAATAACATATGGAGGCACCCAAAATTCCAATTTTATGACAGATGCAAAGGTATGAAGCTCACACACCTAGCTTTTGTAAATGACCTTCCCTTGTTTTTGGGAAATGAGAAAAACTCAGTAGATCTACTCCTATAAGTAATGAAGGAGTTCCACGATATCTCAAGTCTAAGATGCAACCCTTTAAAGAGCTATTTCTACTTATTTTGCAACTTAGGTAGAAAAGTAGCTTCTACAACTATCGAGATGGGATTAACACAAAGGATTATACCCTTTAAGTACTTAAAGGTACTAATTTCTTAAAGTAGAATCGATGCTATGGATTACAAACCTTTGTTGGACTTATTTCATGGAAGAATCAACCAATAGAGCAAAATGATTAAATTGGGTAATGAGAGTTGAAAGATCTATTAGATCATGCAAATAATCAAATTAGTAATTTATACGAAGAGAGATCTTATGTAAGGACCTGATTGCCTATTAGAGTGTTTAAGATCTAATTAGATATATGGGTTGTTTGTTAATTTAGAGATTTCAAACTAAATAATTGAATTCGATTAGGGTTTATGATTTAGGGTTAAATGACTATAACTCAAGAGAGAGTAGTAACCCTTCGAACTTCTAGGACTGATTCCAGATTAACTCAACAGTGATTAAGTTAACTTTAGATGATAGGATAAATTCCCTTTCTTATAAATGGTTAACCTTCCTTACGAGAATTTCTAATTGTTAATTGGTTGTGCTCAATTTCGATTTATTTGTGTTAAATTTACAATTTCATTTTCAACCAAGCAATATTCAATTGCTTAACTTCTTGCTTCTTTTTTATTTTCATTTTAATTACACTTTTAGGCATTAGACAAAGTAGGATTTGATTAGCTCACTAATTTCTTGTTGGATTAACACCTTACTACTACACTTACGACCCGTGCGCTTACGAAATATTAAGGTTTTTGTAAGATTAAAACTAGCTTAACAAGCTTTTGGCCTCGTTGTCCAGGAATTAGTTTAAGAATTTTTAAATCCCTTTGTTTTAAGGAATTATTACCCTTTTTTGTGATTGTGATACCCAATCAGGAGAAAATTAAAAAAACAAAGAAAGACAAGGAAGCTTGGGCATAAAATAGAAGACACATCAATTTGGGCATCAAAAGGTAACTATGAGGAATCCAAAAAGTTAAATGCCAAGAAGAGATAGAAAAAACAATGATGGAGGAAATATATCATAGGGTGTAAAGGACCGTTATGAATTTTAATGAGGAATAATATGGTTGAGGAAGTAATCATTCTCATTAGAACATTTACAATCTGGATGATAGAACCACCCAGATTTCTTTTGGACTAACAATGCAAAAACTCAAATAGGAATTCAAGGTCTACCAGGATTTCAACAAGATGAGTCTAGTTCATAGGATTCTAAATTGGACAAATTATGGACAAGCTCATGAATATGGAAGAGTCTCAGAAGAGATTGGAAAGGAAGTTTGAGTAGGTAACAGTAGATTATGCCTCTGCTATTTACAACCCAGATGTCCTAATGAGCCAGCTTTATAGGGAATTTTGTAAGAGAAGTGTGGAAAACTTTATGAGTAATATGGAAGTAAACTTAAGAGGGCAATGTAAGGATATCACACTTAGGAGTGATAAAGAGATAAAAGAACTAGTGGAAAACAAACTGAACCCCACATTATAGAAGACTAAGAGAAGAAGAAAAAGGATGAATAAAAGAATAAAACCCTTCCATACACTCCTCTTATATTTCTACAAAGATTTCAGAAGAAAGAATTGGATGCACCATTCACAATTCATAGAAAACTTAAAGAAATGGAAAATTTACTTGTCTTTTATGGAATTGTTGAAACACGAGCTCAAGTATGTAAAGTTCCTTAAAGACATATTATCTACTAAGTGGACTTGGGATGATAATCATACAATAGCCATGATGGAAATCTCCCGCTCCTTAATTACCAACCATATGCCCTCATAATTGACTAGTCTAGGAGATTTAATACCCTGTGCAGTTTGTAATTTAAAGATTTGAACATGTTTATACGATCCGATGTAAGTATAAACCTTATACCTTTGTCATTTTTTAGGAAACTAGGGCTAAGAGAGGTGAAGCCAACATCTATGCGTATTCAATTAGTAGAATAGTTGATAAAGAAACTATTTGGCATAGTGGAGGATGTACCTATCAAAATGAACGAGTTTATCATTCTTATGGATTTTGTCATGCTAGACTTTGAAAAGGATCAAAACTGTCTGTTAATTTTTAATATACCATATTTGACCACCAAGAAGCTTTAGTAGACGTTTATAAAGACAACCTCATCCTTTAGAATGGAGATGAACAAGCGAAATTTAACATGAATAAGTATTAACGAATCTGAAGAAGGGTAGGTCATTTATGAGAATTGACAAAGTCAAATCTTTAAATGATTAAGAGGAAGAAGAATAGATGACAACTGACAGAGCTAGAAGCATATAAGGAAGTCTCTGTTCCAAAAGGTGAAGATCAAGAGAATGAAGAGCAAAGGATACGAGAGATAGAGGTTGAACAAGATACGAAGTCTCTATTCATGAAGTGAAAGAAGAAGAAGAGAAGGGGTGACTTGGGAAGAACAAGAACAACTCACCTTCTCACAGGACAAGTTGTTGGATTCAATAGAATGTCTAGGGAGTTTTTTTATTCTCTATTTTATTGAAATTTTGTTAGTAAAAAGGACATGACTAAACTTAATTAGTTTTCTTAACTTTTTCAATATTGTCCTTTTGATTATCTTACAATTTGTAGCTTATTTACCATTGGAAGGGAAAGCATGTCAAACTAATGAAGTTAACTAAGCATTTTCTGGGAGGTAACCTAAAAATTAGGATAAGTTTTATTTTTTATTGTATTTATTGGTATTTTGTTATTTTTACTTTTTTTTAAAGGAGTGAATTGTTGGAATTTCATGGTTGGAAGTATCTCCAAATTCCTTCACCAATCCCATCACCACCTTAATTGCCATGACAGCTTCTCATACTCTAACCCTTGTTTTTTTACATTATTTTATTTTTATTTTTCTGTCATTTTTTTATTCCCACCTTATGTGTTATTATTCTTTTTACATTGAGGACAATGTGTTGTCAAAGTGTGGGGAGGGTTGTGTGCATTGTATGATTTTATTTTGAGTGTGAATTTTACATCCTATTTATTAGTTTTGTTTAGGTTTTCATGATGTGACTCATTACTGTGTCAATGGATAGGACTTAACAAAATTAGTTTAGCTTTGAACATAGTCTTTTAGGTTGTAAAGATATATTAGCTTGCAAAATTAGTGTTCATGTCACTTTAGTTAAATATGCATCTTAATTAGGATATAATGTTAGTTCATTCACCCTATGAATTTGACACAAATATTTATAATTTTAGGTCAATCCAATAAATAGCATCATTAGTATCCTTTAATGAGAATGATTACCTAAAGAAATGACCTAGGGAATAAAATGTGAAAAATATGTATTTCTTAAATAAATAATTATTCCACTGGCCTCCTGGGTATGAATATAGCTAGTAGTCAGTTGAGAATGTGATTTAGCTGAGTAACTACGAGACATTCATCATGTAATAGTCATAACTTCACTTGCACAGGTGTGACTCAAGTAGTCGAACCCATGAATTAGTGACACCTATGACTTAAAGTCTAACACTTTGTGTCATAGCCGTGACTTGCAATATCATGAGCTCACTTGATTTTCTACAATGTAAACTCTTCACCTTCATGCATTTTCTTATCTCCTTATGCTCTAATCCTTCTTCTTGTTCCATGGAGACAAGCGAGTGTGAATTTAAAAAAGGATGGCTTAAAGATTGTGCTTTCGACTCTCTTTAGCTCTTTTGCTTCCGAATTGTACCTAAAACAAAATATGAACTTATATGAATGCCTTAAGCATTTTCATATCATTAATCACTAAGTGTTATGGAATAAATGGATAATTAATTAAGCACATATCATATCATAAATGTTTACCTTTGCGTGAAAAGGTTAGAATGACATTCGAATTAAGCTTATGACTAAAAACATGACCTAGTTGAGGAATTGGGGGACACTCATGACAAATGTTTGCCTCGCATGAAAATGCTAGATTAATGTCAATGAAAATTAACAAAAATAGTGTTTTGATAAATAAAACCTACCGAACTATATGAATATCTTGAATTTTCATGAAAAGATACTTAGGGATATTACAATTTTGATTGACTAAACAATTATCAATATGTGTGTGTAAGTGATGGGTGTGAATGAATTTGATGTTAAGGTCTTGATTAGTATGTATATTTAGTATAAAGTGCTTAGTCACAAATTGAATAAGTTAATAAATGAAAGCAGCTTGAAGAGTTATGTTTAAAGTTAAATTAGTTTAGTGAAGTTCAATATCATTGTATCATCGTTGCATATGTGTGCTTATATATGTTACTATTGGGTTTGTTTGTGTTTGAGTTTTGTTTTTTTAATTTGCTTTAAGACAAGCAAATGTTCAAATATGGGGATGTTAATAGTTATAGTTTACATTATGTTTTAATGGGTATTCTAGTGTGTTTTTTAGTTGTTAACTAGACGATTTAAGAATGTTTATGTTAGAATTATGTCAATGTGACTATATTTTTGTGTTTTTGAGTGTTCTATGGTTTAGAGCATATTATTGAACTTTAATTTTGTGCGTTTAAGGTGTTTTGATGTGCTTGTTAGTGTATGAACTCAAATATAGATTATTAAAGTTACAGAAAGCTTAGACAAAAGGAATAAGGTCACAATTGTGACATGCCTATCATGGTCATAAAAAAAAGCCTACCCATGGTCACGATTGCGAAACCCTTGCTATGATCATCGTAGAAGGGAACAACATCGGTTCATGATTATGACAGAAGTCAAATTTCGATGGTCGTAATTGTGACAGCCCTTTTCGTAACCATGATAGGCATACGATAGACGCGGGGATCCTTTTGTTCTTATTTTTAAAAGGGTATTTTGGACTTTTTGGCTTGTTTAAAAGCTAGTTTTTACCCTAAATAGCCCCAAGACTATATAAGATAAAAAGAATTACCTAATCTAATAGAGCCTCCATTTTGCTACATTGGAAAAGAAGCTAAGGAACAAAGGAAAAGAAGAGATAAGAGGAGAAAGGAAGAGGGAGCTGCTACTGCTGCTATCATTCCATTCCACTCCAAGTTATAGTTCTCTTATATCTTGTTATTTCTTTAAGTATAAAATGCATGAGATGATGATGAATTTGGGTTTAAGGATGTTCTAAACTCTTTTAGGAATTTGTTCTTGAATCAATATTGATTTGATTGCTTTTAATGTTAACAAGATTAGCATTGTGACTGTTTGTTGTCTTTGTATGCTTTGGTAATAAATCAAGAGAGTGAAACGATAGTAAAAGTGATTAGAATGGGTATTCAGAGTTAAACAATCTAATAGATCATGCAAACAATCAAACAAGTAATTTATACAAAGAGAGATCTCGTGTAAAGACCCGATTGTCTATTAGAGTGCTTAGATCTAATTGGATGTGTAGGTTATTTGTTAATTGAGAGATTGCAAATTTGATAATTCAATTCAATTAGGGTTTATGATTTAGGGTTAAATGATTATAACTCGAGAGAGAGTAATCACCCTTTAAACTTGTAGGAACGATACCAGATTAGCTCAAAGGTGATTAAGTTAACATTAGATGATAAGATAAATCCCCCTTTCTCATAATTGGTTAACCTTCCTGGTGTGAATCTCAATGTATAATTGTTTGTGCTTAATTTTGATTTCTTTATATTAATTTTATAGTCTCATTTTCAATCAACCTATATTCAATTGCTTAATTTCCTACTCATTTTTTACTTTCATTTTAATTGCCCTTTTAGGTTTTAGACAAATTAAGATTCGATTATTTCACTAATTCCTCATGGGATTTGACACCTTACATACTACACTTACGATCTATGCGTATGCAAAATATTCAGGGTTTTATAAGATTAAAACTTACTAAACAATAATGCAACTGATCTCAAAGCAATCAAGTTAATGTACTATATATGGAAAGAGCACGGCTGTAGAGCTTTTCAAATAAGAAAGTAAAAGCAATGAGTTGGCTTTTCTTGACATTTTCCTCTACTACAGATTGGCTATATTAGTAAGAGGCATAGCTACAAATTTGACAAGCAGTATGAAAAATAGATGGAGATTGGAGTAATACTGGTTTATATGGTCTCATAAGTGTCCCTTCGATTTCAAGATGTAGATGGTTACTAAGAACCATAACACTCTGTAATTTATTGGATAATTCTATATTTTTTATCCTCTAAATTGTATATATATTTATATAATGAAATCTCTTAATTTTTGAAAAAGAAAATTTTGTGAAAGGATTTTATGCTCATATTAATGAGCCATTGCCAAAGGCATCACATGACCATATAGCAGTTAATTCTAGAAAAGAAAAATTCAATGTTCATACATCATCTTTAAGGTCTCAAGGTGAGAATAAATTTCATGCGTTTATATGTAGTTCACATTCAAAACCTGTAATATATAGTTTATAAGGAAAAAATAGGTATAATTTTTATGCTAGGTCACACTAAAAGAGCATACAATATTCATCTCATTCATATATTCCTCTTTATCATTAAAATGATATGAAAGAATCTCATTGTCATATTTAGCCTTATGATAAACATAAAAATTCAGAATTTGCTCAAAATTAACACTAAGTCTTATTTTCAAATATGACCTGTGTTGATTTTGAGCAAAGTTCATACTTTTGTTTTCATGTTCCTCCTTTATTATGCCTCTTTCAAAACCATTTATAGATTAATGTTTTCTCCCCTTCTAAATGTATACCTACTTTTTTATGCCTTTTTTTTTTGGCAAGTGTATACCTCATTGACTAATATGAAAAAAATTTATATCTTTTTAATGAAAATATGACGTATGAAAATATCTGGAATGATACCTACATTTGGGTGTATATTCAGTAGGAATTTTTCAAAATTTACTACCTTTTCTATAATATCCAAAGTGATTAATCTACATTTGAAGAAAATTTAGAGCCAATCGAATCAAACTATGAAAATAATTAAATAATTTCATCAATATATAATTATGAATCCCAAAGGTCAGAATCATCAACTGATTTTGAATACAACTTTTATTCAATTGATCATTTAGAATAAAAGAGTAAATGCATATATAGATATAGGAGCTACTATATGTATAGCTTCAAAACACTTATGAACCAAGTGGAAAAAATTAGATGAACCTCTTCACATTAGGATAGCCAATGGAAGTATAAAATCAATTTGACATGTAATTTATTACAGTAATCTAATAATTGAAAATCATACATTTACAATACCATCTATTTGTTAACAAAAATCAGGATTACCATTGATACTAGGTATCAATTTTTTCAAATTATATATTCCTTTTTGTCAATATCTACGTTGTATAACATTAAAAACACCAATAATAAAATCACTAAATCAAAAAGCAATTATTCTTAAAATCTCTATATATCATACCACTTATTACCAAAAGTTACAACTATTAACAGAAAAATTAGATTATTTACGGTTCTATCTTCTCAACAATATGTCTATTCAAACAAAGAATGAAACATTATTAGAAAATATTTGTAGCCAAAATCCATTAGCCACTCTTAAAAATAGTAATAATTAACCAATTGAAATAAAATTAAAAGATCCTACATAAGAAATAAACATACGAAATAATATTCCGTATACCCAACAAGATATTTAAGAATTTATTACTGAATGTACTGAAATTTTAGACAAAAAGTTAATTTCTCCAAGCACTAGCAAACATTTAGCCCCTGCTTTTTATGGAAACAATCATTCTGAACAAAAAAGAGGAAAGCAACGAGTGGTAATTAACTATAAAAAATTGAATGAAGTAACTATAGGCGATGCGTATAAATTACTTCGACAAGATTATATTATGAATAAACTTAAAGTACATAATAGGTTTACCACACTAGATGCCAAATCTGGATACTGGCAACTAAGATTACATGAAGACACAAAACCATTAACTACTTGTACATGTCCACCTCAAAAACAGTTTCAGTGGAATGTATTACCATTTGGATTAAAATAAGCACCTAGCATTTATCAACCATTTATGGATAATAATCTTAAATGCTTAGAAGAATTCACTCTAGCTTATATAGATGTTATTATAATATTCTCTAATATAGATAAAGAAGACCATTTTAAAAAGGTTAAAATAGTACTTCATATATGTAAAGAAAAAGGATTAATCTTAAGTAAAAAGAAAATAAAATTAGCTCAACAAAATATTGATTATTTAGGAATTGAATTCCATAATGGGTTCTTAAGATTACAACCAAATATTCCTTCTAAAATACAACAATTTCCCGATATATTTAAAAATAGAACTCATGTTTAATAATTTTTAGGCATCCTTAATTATATCTCGGATCAAGGACTTTTTCAAAATCTAGCTAAAGAAAGAAAAAGCTTTCAACTAAAATGTAGCACCAAAAGTCAATGGAGTTGGACCACTGAGGACACTAACATAGTATATACATTCAAACATCTATGCAAGGATTTACCTGCATTATATGTTTATCTTCTGAAGGACACACTTCTGGTACAAATTGATGTCAGTATTGATACATAGGTAGGTTGCTTTTTGGCAAAACCACCCAATCAAAAGAAGTATTTATTATGCAAGTATATAAATGGGACATTCAATCCCACTGAATTGACGTATCCAATACATGAAAAGGAATATGTCTCAAAACTTTGAGAAAATGGTGAATTGATTTATTACCTATTGAATTCGTTATTCACACAGATTCAAAATATTTATGTGCATTTTTTAAATACAATGTTAAAACCAATTATAATCAAGGACGATTAATAAGGTGGCAATTGGAACTTAATCAATATAATTTTCAAATTCATTATATAAAATCTTCTGATAATAGTCTTGCAGATATTTTAACAATATAATAGAAGTAGCCACATCAAGCCTCAAGGAGTCACTTGGTAAGAAGGAAGTAGAATTAGTAACATTACAACAACAAGTAGGTATTACAAAAGAGATTAATCAAATAAGATATACTATCAATCTACTAGAAAAATAGTTTGTTGAAACTACTCATATCATTCAGCCAATTACTCTTTCATAAATCACTCAATCTCCTAAGACACCTCTTACTAAAACCAACCCTTTAACTATTCCAACACAATCCCAAAAGAAAAAAGACCACAAAGAAGACAAAGTTTATGTTATTTTTAATAGACCTATGGATGGAATTTATGAAGAATCACATCAAGCTGCAATCCATATGAATCACAAACCATCTATTATTCACCGAAGTTATAAAATTTAGATTGAAGCTAAGAAAGCTTTATCCAACTTTAAAGAACCTTCTTTGAAACCTTAGTATAAACAAGCTCTGGAAAAGCATCCCGGCACCTCTAATATGAAACCATTAGGGAAGCTATCAATCTTGAAAAAATCAATGCTATCCCTACTCGAACCATTAAAGAAGAAATGAAGAAAATCACCTATGAAGGATTTGTTGACTGTTTCCAAGCCCTTAACGAATGGATCGAAGCCCAGAAAATATTCCAGTACTATCCACAAAGATGGGATAGATATGGCCCTAAAGCTATTATTTTTACCTATGTAGAACTAATAACCACTTACCTATTTCTTCGGAGTGGTCTTGTGGATACCATTTATTTAACCTTTTTAAGCACGTTATGCAAATTTCTCACTGGTTTTATTCAATCTATTAAAAATTATAAAGATCGATTTGCAAAAGACCATGAAATATTCATCAAAGTATTCATTTCATACCCCATTTTTAAAAAAGTTGATACACTAAAAGACACCGAAGTATTATTATTAAGAATTGCTTATGTCTAGATAGGCATTAGAAATGGCATATATCCACCTATTGATACACCACTTAAGTATGAATTCAACTGGGATTTAGTCAACCAATTTAATCTCAACTAGATAGGAGTCTACTAGTAATATCCCAAAGTCACTCCAAAATCACTTATCAAGATCAATTATTGAGGACCTAATCTCATTATGACTTCCACATACAGATCAGCTATTACTCTAAATGCACTCTAAATCATTAAAAAAAAGCAGAAGCAAATTTTGCTAATTTATTCACTGGATTATCTACTCAATGGTAGCACGCACTCTGTCAACAATTGAAACATTATGATCAGCATCACTGCTAGCAATGTCCCACAACATCACAAAACAACAAAGTCACCAATGAAGCCTCTTCATATGATATAATTGTTGACAAACAATTATTAGCAACACTGAAGGATGTAGGCCCCATGGGCCCTTTATTTATTGTCTTTTAGCTTTTATTTTACTTTTGCTTTATAGATTCCTTTTTTTCTAGCAGGAATCTCTTTTAGCTTTGTGGACTATAATTGTTTTTGGCCTTTTCTTTCCTTTTGAGTCTATAAAATGTATCATTAGAGCATTTTCTCTAGACATGAAATAAACTACTACGATTTTCGTCTCTCCTCTCTCTTGCTCATTCCCCTTGCCTGAAGTTGGCTTTCAAATGGAAACAAGAAAAGAAGGTATGAAGTTAATAGTGTTTTTGGTTTTGTCAATTATTACATATGTTTATTTTATTATCATCCATGCATATACACCTCTTTTTATGTTCTTATCTATTTGCTTCACTTATTTAGATCCACATTCTATTAATCTATTTCTTTGGAAATGTTTTAAATATTAGTTCCCCTCTTATCTCTTACATTATTTAGCAAAATATGAATAATGCACTAATCTACCCAAAACTCGAGTTGAAGGTAGGCCAGAACCAAATTACATAAGTCTACCATGACATAAGTCTAGTTTGTTGCACTGGAATTCAAACTCATGACATGGGGCTAAGCCTCAGGCCCATACCTTAGCTATGATACCACTGATCTACCGAAAACTTGAGTTGAAGGTAGGGCAGAACCAAATTGCTTAAGTCTATTCCATATGATCCTAAGGTTATATGTTTGGGTGTATATTTAGTAGGAAATTTTCAAATTTTACTAACTTTTTATAATATCCAAAGTGATTAATCTCCATTTAAAGAAAATTTAGAGCCAATCGAATCAGACTATAAAACTAATTCAACAATTTCATCAATATATTAATATGAATCCCAAAGGTCAGAATCATCAACTAAATCTGAATACAAATTTTATTCAAGTAATCATTCAAAATAAAAGAGTAAATACATATATGGATATAGGAGCTACTATATGTATACCTTCAAAACACTTATTAACCAAGTAGAAAAAAATTTGATAAACCTCTTCACATTTGGACATTCGATGGAAGTATAAAATCAAATTGGTATGTAAGTTATTACAATAATATAATAATTGAAAAATATACATTTATCGTACCATCTATTGATCAACAAGAATCAGGATTACCGTTAATATTCGGTAAGGCACATTTATCTATTGTCTTTTAGCTTTTCTTTTACTTTTGCTTCATAGATTCCCTTGCTTTTAGCAGGAAACTCTTTTAGCTTTGTCAGCCATAATTGTTTTTAGCTTTTTCTTTCCTTTTGAGTCTATATAATGTAGGTCTGATACCACTTTTAGGAGTTGGAGTTTGTCTACTAATTTTTCAAGTCTGTCTATAAGTTTTTCTAAATCCTCTTGTACTGTATTTATATTTTCTTTATTCTTTGTAATTCCTTTTACTAGTTGTTGTATTATTTGTGTGATTATATCTACATGCTTATGTTATGACATTTGTAGATTTGTATAACCTTCGGAAATTGAACCCTCTGAAACAATTTATCATGTAACTACTCAACCTCCAATTGTCCTCCATTTATGGCCATGTCCTAACTAACCACCCATTAATAGATAACTGTTTTTACAACACAAGTTTACCAAGTGTCAACCATTTTAAATCCTAAATCCTAGGCTTCCTTACTGATTCTTATGTTCAAGAATTCTCTAGAAAATTTAATTGAGTTTTGTAAATCTTAACAATTAGGTCTTTTCATCTTTTGGTTAAATAAACCAAATTTCACTCAAGCTATCAATAATTACCCCTTATATGATCGACTGATTAACCAAATATATAGTATTGAAGACATTTTAGAACTTCATAAAAATGAATTCAAGGATCTTAATCAAATTTAGTGGTATTAATAGTGGAAATGGATCTTCATATATCAACATGGTCTGATCCAATTCAACAAATAATAGAATTTCCTTATTGATTAGATCTTGTATAACATTCTTGAATCCCTAGCATGAATTAATAGGTTATCTTTATCTATTGTCATACTTGTAATAGTTTCTTCCTTAAATCTCTTCCTTTATGGCAATTTTGTGTTTTAGCAACAAACTAATAATCTTCTCCTACAATAAGAATAAAAAAAATTCTTCGATTTTAGAGCTAACTAAGATGTATTGTGTCTAAATAGATGGTGCTTGTACCTTCCTTTTCGCCTCGAGTGATTTCCATTATAGAGTAGGGAAAACACAAGTTCTAGGGATATTAACCTTAATCATTGCGAAATTATAACAATTGAAGACTTTTTTATGTCCTTCCTCCCTAAGAAGTCTTCATGCTCAAACTCTTTTTCTACTAATTAATAAAAATCATAGAATTTCATATCCTTAAATTTTTTTTGGAGTTTAATATCAATGGCCCTTTAAGGTAAATTTACATACTCAGTCTTTAAGAGTGTAATTTGATATTAGCTCCTTATTCTCCTAAATAATATGATGAACATGTATTTATTCCCACTATTTTTTGACTAATTTAAAGAAATTTGACCATATTAAATTCATATTCATTTAAAAAGTTGAGTATGAAATAGTATTTCCATTTTTATCCATAAAAGGATAAAGTTCCTAAGAAACTTATATATACTTAATTTATTATACATTTATTCCATAACACTTAGTGATTAATGTTATGAAATACTTAAGACTCACTTTAGTTCAGATTTTATTTTAGGTACAATTTAAAAGTGAAAGAGCTAAAGTGAGTGCAAATAACAATATTTGAGCCATCTTCTTGAGGTTCACACTCACTTATCTTCATGGAAAAAGAAGGAGAACAATTTCAGTAAGAGGAGACAATAAAATGCTAAAAGGAATGAAGAATTACATAGTCATGCCATGAGATACATCTCATGGATATGACAAATAAGTCATGGGTGTGAGACATATTGTCATGGGTATGAGACTCTTCTCATGTCGATGACAAGGGTGTCATGGGCGTTAGGCATATTGTCATTGGTATGAGACTCTTCTCATGTCAATGACAAGTGTGTCACAGGCGTGAGGCACTAGTCACACCTATGATTATCACACATGGCACCCACAAATCCTATCTTTTTTAATATAAAAAGAACAAGTGACATCAGAAACATTGATGAAAGGTTGGATGAAGCGTTTTAAAGTTGTGAGGTCTTGTTTTTGAAAAAGAGAAGGGGTAAAGCTACATTCCTTTGGAGACCCATAAAGGACTGACCATCCTAACTCCAGTTTGGAGGTGATATCGATGTCGAAGAACCTAGTTAAACATTTTCTCTCATTATGTTAATTATTCGTTTTATCTTAGGGATTGATTATGATATGCTTGTTTATAGATTTGGGTTTCATGTATGAATGATCTTTAATCTCATTATCGTTAGATCATTCATATTAAACTTAATGCTAGAATCTTTAATATGATCCGTAATCGTTATATTTGAGATTCACTTGTGGCAATTAATGGTTTTTAATCATTAGGGATACATAGCCTAAGTTAAATTACCCAAGCTTGTGTGGATGTTGGCTTGATTAATTTGTTTTCATAACTCTAAATTTTTTGGATTGCGAATTTTTTTTATATTGATTATTAAGCATGAATTGATTAAATTCTGTGGTCTTGTTAGATAATTCATTTTTTTAGTTCAATTAGCATGTCAATGTTAGGAGGATTTATTGCTTGGATTGATGGAATTAGAATTATTAAATGGAGAAATTAAGATTAAGTTAGAGTATAATATGGTGTAAGTTAAATTGAAGAAGTAAGAATGTATAAGGGCAAAATTGGAAGATCACTAAAGGTTGAAAGCGTAAGGCATTACATGGAAGGGCATAGTGGAATTTCCTCATTCACTTCGGGTACAAGTGATAAAAGTAATTGTAGTCTTGTATTTTTAAAAAGCAAAATCTTGAATGAAAGAGGAGAAAACGTGGAAGAGAGAAAGCTAGAGTTTTAGGAGGTCTTGAAGAGCTTGAAGACTTTGAGGCTAAAACAAGTAAGTATAAGCATTAACCCTTCTTGATTGTTGGTTGAACTATGTTTAATGATAGTTAGAAGTGAAAATGAAGTTGAATGTGCGTAGGAAGTTGTTGATCAATGGTATATGAAAATGTTTTAATCTTTTAGGGTTAATGATCAAAGATAGATCATGATGTATTTGTGAATGATTTTGGGTTGAAATGAAGTAGAAAAGATGGTTTAGTTTTAAGATAGGTTATATGTGAAATGTTGGAAGTGAAAATATGGGAAAATGTAGTTGAAGTATGTTTTGTGTTTGTGTCCATCAAATTTCGCCACGGCTAACTCAGCAGTCGTCGCGGCGAACTTGTAAGTTTTCAAGCGAACTTTCCAACACAGAGCATGTGTAGGTATTTTAAACATAACGTTTAATGTAGTTATCCAAATTGGGTGATTTATGATTTGGAGTAAACTAGATACATAGGGATACAAGTTTCCTGAAGAAATAAAGTTTTAGTTCGGTCTATAAGAACCTAAATTTATGGATGGAAGTTAAGCGTAGAATGCTGTTTTAGTATAAGAAAAACCCGAAAATGTTTGGGGTATAACTTTTAGAGTACTGAACCAAATTGAATGATTTTAGTGTATTTAGAAACTTAAGAGAAGGAGGAACATTTTTATAGAATAAAATGTTATCAAATTTCTTAATTAACCTGATCATAAAGATCATGAAAAATTGAACCAAAGGTTGGGACTTTTGGAAGAGTTTGAGTATTCACAATTTATCTTCGTAAAATATGCAATATAAGGTTCTCAATTATAATTACTATTGAATTGGGATTTTGTTATTGTTAAAGAAATCAAGAAGGAAATCAAAGAATGCAAGAGAATTAAGAGGAGAGGCATCTTTGAGCAAGGTTTAAGCAAGGATTTCAAGGTGGGTTATAGTTTTATAATTAAATAATAGGACATTAATGTTTTCTTTTAAATGATGGAAATAAATGATTTCAACTATTTTATGAATGTACAATATAACTCTTGAATGCTTTGAAAAAATGTTATCTGTTTGGTATGAGCATATTGTGTTGATCAATTATGAAAAGAATGTGAAAATGATTTTTGAAGAGATACTACAGTTGTAAAATCAAGTTTTGAAAATGTGCCTTTTTGAGCAACAAGTTTGCAAGATATGAAATACATGGTATGTGGGTTTGCGGTGGTCCCCTAAATTAAGTCAAGGGCATTTTGACAAAAAAAGGCTTCTTCCACCTACCCGCTAGTGGCAAGGAGATCCTTTACGGACTCCCATAAGTTCATGACTACACAAGACCATTAAGTGGGATTGCAATAGTACGTTATGTTCACGGCTACACAGGACCATTATCTGAAAATGTGTAGTACGTTCTATTTTTGGATCCACCCAAACCATTTTGATGTGCTCTGTGTTGACCAAATTTTTTAATGCATGATTTATATTGCTTAAAAATTTCTTGATGAATGAGAATTTGAAAAAGATGTGCTTTATGATTCTGTGCAAATTTTTGCAATGGTTTTGCTTGTTGCTGGTTATAAAATTGTTACCCACGAGCTTCAAGCTCACCCCCTCCCATTTCGTCCCATCTTTAGGTGAGGAGTAAGAGATCAAGTAGTCAAGAGTCGAGGCATCACTCCAATTATAATTATTTTTTCTTTTGAAGTTAGTTTTTGTAAAATAAAGCTTTAGTTGCATTTTAAGAAATTCTACTTTTTGCAAACTATGTCTTTTTGGATTATGATGTAATGTGGCTTGAAATGCTCATTAAAGCTTTGTAAAACTCTCCTCCATTGTTATAAACGAAAATATTTCGCTTAGCTTATGGTTTTTGGTTTGCAAGACATTTTGATTGAAATGAGATTAAAGTTATAAAAGTTGTTTCTATTATGCTTGTTTTTATTTTTGGGTTGAATTGATGAAGGTGGTTGAAGGCTTTTAGGTTGGCGTTTGTAAGACAGGAAATTCGGGCTTCGGATTATGCTTTAGGGATTTTCACCGCGGCAAAGCCAATAATTCATCGTGGCATAAATTAACTTGAAGCTCTTTATTTTCGTTGGCATAGTGAGTTCGCCGCTGTAAGACCAAATGGTCGCCACGGTGAAAATAAAATTTCAGGCTTGCCGCTGTAAAGTTCAATTGCTCGTCGCGGTGTAAAGTTCCCAAAGGACATTTTAAATTTCCAAATGTCTAAGCCTTCCTGCATGCTCAAGCTTTAAGATCCTATGTTCGATATTGGGCTTCAAAAACAGGGTCCAACATGTTGTGGTATTAGAGTGACTAGGTTTAGGTCCAAGTGTAGGACTAGGTTTAGGCATGAATTAGGAGGTTAAGACATGAAATAAATGTGCGATGTTTTAAATGAATACTTTGCATTGTTTTGAATTGTTTTATACAATTTAAGCTGTTTTGCATACTTTGAAAATTGTTTTCCATGAACTAAAGGTTTTCAATGGTTTTATATTGAAGCAGTGAAATGCCACCTCGAAAGAGAGATCGAGGAGCTATGACTTAATCTCACTCTTACCAAGGGAGCACGGATGAATCCTATGTCCCACAAGATGCTGGGACACACTCTACTCCTGATTCGGAGGCACCTAGTGTGCAACATGAAGTGCCACCATTGCCACCTCCTATGCCTCAAGTAAACCCTCTAGATCCACGATTCTTTCAAGCCTTTGCCCAGGCTTTCATTTATACTATAGGCCAAGGGTCACAAGTGTTGGTTCCAGCTCTAGTGGAGAGGAGCGGGCAGTATGATAAGCTCCACAACTATAGAACTGTAGAATTTAATGGTACTATAAATCTGGAGGAGGCTGAAGCATTGTTGAAGAGGATCGAGAGAGTCCTGCTTTAGATGAAGTGCTCTGATGAAGAGAAGCTAGATTATACAGTTAGCTTGTTGAAAAGGGAAGCACTTCATTAGTGGGAATCAGTGCCCTAGAGTCAGGTTATGCCTCTGGTGTTGTCATGGAAAGATTTTGTGGAAGTGTTCAAGAAGAAGTACCTCTCCAGGTTTTATATACAAGAGAAGGTTAGGGAGTTTTTAAATCTCACATAAAGGAATATAAGTGTGAACGAGTATGAACTGAATTTCACTTAGCTTTCCCGATATGTGACCAATATTGTAGTGAATGAAGAAGATAAATGTCGTAAGTTTGAAGGAGGTCTCCATCTGGGGATCAAGGAGAAAGTATTGATCCAAAATTTTTGTGACTACCAACAGTTGGTAGATGCCGCACTCCAGGCCGAGAAGCTGGAGAATATCAAGTATGAGGTAAGTAGAAAGAGGCAGAACTGAGAGTAGTCTTTCAGGGAAGGGGTGAGTGCTCTAATACCTGAAGCGGTATAAAGAGCTCCCACACACAGAGTGAGGCAGGGAGTAGTGTCTCTGCTAAGAATAAGCAAGCAAGGGTAGTGTTAGTGTAACCCTCAACAGTAGGAGGCAATAGCAGGGTGGAGAGGAGCAAGAACATAAACCCCCAATGTGAGTATTGTGGGAAGCTGCACAGGGAAGAGTGCTTCAAGTTACTGGGGGCATGCTTTCAATATAGAGAGAAGGGACATATGATCAGGGACTGTCCCCAAATAACAAGGCAAGAGGGGTCGCGGTTACAAGCCCCAAGGAGAGATGAAACAGTGGGAATCCGGCTAGTCATTGAAGTGGGCAATCCTTGAGCTACAAAGAAGGTTATTCCTCCAGGAAGGCCAAGGGGTTAGCCATAGGCAAGAGTGTTTGTGATTGAACCCAAGTTTATTACATAAATTGGCGACATTTTGATGACTTATGCTACACTTTTCGATTCCTATCTCTAGCTTTTGTGCTTAAATTGATTCTTGGGTGTGTACTTTTATTTTATGAAGTTTGAAGGTAAAAATTGCTACAAATCAGTATTCATTGCACTAATTAATTTTCTAAGAACAATTCATACTACAAACTACCATTTTTTTTATTATAGGAGACTTAAGGAAAAGGAAGTCAAGAAGAAGATTTGGAATGAAAGAAGGATGAAGTGAAGCCAACGAGAGAATGAGGCACAACAGGAAGTTCATCGTGGTAAAGTGGATCTGTTACCATGACGAAACACACAGAATCTAGACTGAACTTTCAGGAAAAGTTTGTCGTGGCGAAGGAACCAGCAATAGAGCAAAACCTTTCGAAAAAAGTTCGTCGCCACAGTGAAACTTCGAAAACTTGCACCAATTTTAGGAAAATCACCTATTATGCGACCCGACCCAAGGATACACACACTCACAGCTCTTCCTCTCCACTTGACCATCATCAATGAATTCTTTCTATTTTTCTATCGCCACATTCATTATCTACTGCTGCTACCATGGATGCTCTTGGTAGGTTTCCGATTGTGAGTTCTCCCGAAGCAATGCTTGACTAAGCACCATTTCCTCTTGAAGATGTAGCAATGGCTTGATTTCAATGGGCTACAAAGGGGAGTAGTTTGTTCATATTTAACTATATTGTGTTGAACTCCTTTGTTAGGATTTATGCTTTGTAGTTGGGTTTTCTTGATTATCGTTTAATCAAGTGTTGAACAATGTATGGTGTTATTGGGTTTGTTGATGTAGAACTTAGAGCTTGAATATATAAAGTCTCATATATGACTTTTTGTGATTTTGTTAATTCTCATTTATCTATAGTGGTTTTGAAGGTCGGGATAGATAATCAGCTAGAATGTTATAG
>JANSVA010130094.1:0-51340 GCA_025504915.1 Erythroxylum reticulatum
CCCACCTATCTGCTAGTGGCATAGAGCTCCCTCAAGGACTCCCTCAAGAATTCATGAGTACACAGGACTATTTCATTGGAAATGTATAGCACATCATGTTTCGGACTTACCTAAACCATTTGATGTGTTTATGTATTCATGACAAGTTGATTGGAGTAATAATTCATGATTTGCATGCCCATAAATTTCTGTATGGAAAAATGTTTTAAAATTGTCTTTGCTTGTTACAAACTATAAAATTGTTTCCTACGGGCTTTCAGCTCACCCCCACTCCTCCCCATATGCAGGTGATGAGAAACAGATTGAGTAGTCAAGAGCCAAGGCATCACTCCACTTTTGAAATGTTGTTGTAATCTAAGCAAATTTAAACCAAGGCTTTAGTTGCATTTTGAACAATTTATTTTTCATGTATCATTTGTATTTTGGGATATTTTTTAAACATTCATGTATTGGGGGCTTGAAATGCCTACTAAAGCTTTGTAAAACTACGATCTTTTGATACTAATGGTTTATTACTTTGGTTTCGCCCATGATTCTCAAGGTTATATAGGGGGAAAATTCGTGTACTAACTTTAAGGATATTTCTGGGGTGATGTGAGCTAGTTTGGGCAAAGTTATCTTCTGGAAAGTTATAGGTCTTTCTTTTATCTTTCCAACGGTATATAACATGAAATAATTGGACATCTAAGTTGAAAGTTATGGTCTTTATGAGTGGAGATGTTCTGGAGAGTATAGATAGTGATTTAGATCTTTGAGGGATGTGCAGTTGAAACATCTTCTTATGCACGGTGCATCGTCTTAGTTTTGATTCGCCATAGTTCTGCATCGTCTTCGTTTGCTTCGCCTTAATTTTGATTTGTCTTAGTTTTACATCGTCTTAGTTTGCTTCGTCTTAGTTTTGATTCGTCTTAGTTTTCATTCGTCTTAGTTCTGCATCGTCTTAGTTTGACCATCTTAGTTTGGCCTTCTGCATCGTCTTAGTTTGACCGTCTTAGTTTGACCTTCTGCATTGTCTTAGTTGTATCATCATCTTCTATTCCATTTTAATCCTTCAAAAGGTGGAATTTGTCTTCGAGATCTTCATGAAAGTTGTAGATATAAAAGTCTTCTTTAAAATCGTCTAAAAACAAAGTCAATTCGACAATTGTAGTGGGAGTTATGGCAATTGCGCCAAGATAGGTACAAATTGATTGATAAAATAAAAGTGTTTAATTCTTTCGGGTATAACTTCCTCATCCAACCTCCAAATGAAGTGATTCTTGAAGCAATGGATTCCTAACATCTTTTTACATCTTCTCATGAAAATTTGTATCTTTTGGAGTTGTTTTGAGAAAGTTTACATTAGAGTAAGTGAGAGATCGGTTGGGAGAGCATGATTGGGGCACAAACATGCTTTAGCTTTTTAAGTATATCTTGAGTTGTAAAACTCCGATTAAGATGATTCTTGCTTTAAGCAAACTAGAGACTTAGAGCTAAATTTGTTTTGAAGAAGTCAAGTTGTATTTCTAGTGAATGACTGGTGTGGGCACACCAACCTTGTGGAGTGATGGTAATAACCCTCCAGGGTAATAAGCATAAGGTTTATGACTCCGGTTGTTGGGCTCTGAAAATGGGATCCAACATAATCGACAGGTATTTGATGTTGGTATCTCTTGGGTTTGCAAAGAGCACTAAATTGATTAGGGTTTTCAAATTGTACTAGAAACTAGAGATAATTGTACTTATTGTTAAGATTATTGTTGTTAATTTCCGATTGTTATTGTGGTTTTGAAATTTCCCCCCAACAAGATCGTGAAGCTAGCTTGTTGTGTTCATGTTTATGAATATGCACAAATGTCACACATCCAAAAATATGAGGAGGCAAATTTGGTGTGGAGCGGCTACAACATTAGTGAGGACTTAAAATAATGTTTGAAATTCAGTAGAATAGGAGGGAGTTCAATTAATCAAATATATAGCGAAAGAGAGAGCTTCTTCCCAATAAGTCAATGGCATATAAGATTGAATTAATGAGGCACAAACAACTTCTAGAAAATATCAATTTTTCTCTCGATTGTCCCATTTTGTTGGGGTGTAGCCACACAGGTAGTTTGATTAATAATACCTTGTACTTCCAAATAATGTTTCAATTAAAAACTCTGAGATTATCTACCATTATCACTATGAAGAACTCAAACTTATGCATTGTAATGAGTTTGAATGATCTTATGGAATTTATAGAACAATAAATTCACTTAACTCTTAGATTTCATTAACCACAACCAATTCATCCTCATATAATCATCAATAAAAGTAACAAACTGACCAGACCCATCTAAAGTTGAAAATATGGATGGACCCTATCCATTAAAGTGAATAACCATAAAAGGCAAGAGACTCTTATTTAACACTAATGGAAATGAGTTTTTGCAAGTTCACAAACATCACAGCGAAAATTACAGACATCAATTTTTTTCAAACAAACTAGGAATTAATTTTTTGAGTTGCCCAAAAGATGCATGCCCTAAATGTCGAAGTCATAACTAGAGCTTAGCTTTATTTTTCTTCACCTTTAAGTCATTCGCAATAAAAAATTGATGCAACTTATCTAAACTCCTTGACATTAGATCTAGATAATACTTCCCTTATGTATGATAAGGTTATTGTGATTTGTGAAACATATAAGAGGTTATAATCTAAATATGGAACAACCAAAATAGAATCAAAAGTTAGGGTATTAGTGAAAGTTAAAGACCCTTCCCCAACAATTGAGGCTTTGTCACCATTGCTAGAAGAAACAAATTTTTGTGAGGACTCTGTAAGTTCAATAAACTATTTAGAATTTAAGGTCATATAATTGTAGCACCAAAATCAATTATCCATGTACTATTAGAAATAGGTGTAAAAATATTATAAGTCTTACCACCATTATTTGTAGTTACTACTAATGCAAAAATCTTCTTAATGACATCACCATTGATTTTGGTCTCAGCAACAATAGTTGTTGGAGTTTTCATAAAATTATTCTTTCAGGGTGCTTGATTATGGTCCCACCAATTTGGATATCATATAAGTTCATAGTAGTAATCTTTAGTATGTCCAGTTTGGTTGCAATGACTGCAATTGTATGTAGACTTTTCACCACCAACGGTTGTCTTTTATTTGTATCTAACCATTATAGCAACAACTTCAAGGTTTCCAAATTTTCCTTTCAATATTTCACGTTGTATTGCCTGTCGTTAAATCAATGCATAACATTCTTCTAGAGTCAGAATTTATTCCTTCCTAAGAATCTCTCCACAAACTTGTTCAAAAATATCATTTAAACATGCTAGGAATATTATGTGTGCCTTTAGTCATTCAATTGACTTTCGATATGCTTCAACATTTTGAGGGTCCTTCATGAACATTTTTTCCCAAGGATCTAGTTCTTGAAAGACTTTAATTAACTCTCCATAGTATTCAAAGAGAGTCTTCCACTTTGTTTTGTAGTGATCGCCTTTTGGTTTAGGGTGAAAAACTACAATTAATCACTTCTATCATGGAAGGCTTTCACTAATACACTTTAGATTTCATGGGCTGTGGGTAATCATAAGTATCGCTTCATAATCTCTAGACTTATAGACATCAAAAACCATCTTTTAACTTTTTGATTTTCAACATACCACTTCTTATAAACATCTTCAGACATCTTCAGAATTTGTAGGTGACTTTGTTTTGCCATGGATATAAGAGAGTTTCCTTCTTTCAGCAATATGCATCTCCATAAGTTGTGACCAATATCATAATTTGATTAAGAAAGAATGATGTTTGTATTAAAAGCTCCTTCAGAGTGAACCACAATAGGAACAAAATTTTCACCATCTTCAAAAAGTTTTGTACACTCTGAGACTAACTTGAAAGATGAGACAAAGAAGAAGGAAAAAATTACTTTTGTTCATTTGTTACTTTCTTAAAAACGTACTAGTTATAATGTACAATAAGGGAAGAAATTTCAGCAATTAATCCTACACCTATAATTATCCTATAGTTATAATTAGAACCTATAATTAGGAGTTTAATAATATATTTATGATTGTACAATCCTAACAATTATAGAAAAAAATCTCAATAAAAAAGAAGTTGGAATCAAAAGCTTTATAACATATTAGCATTAGAATGATCAATGATGAATATCATGAATTATCATTTGCCGTGAAAGTGAAAGCACTCATTTAAAGAGTATTCCCATATAACTTTATCCACTTCCTGAAGGGCAACTTGGATGAATAGTTGATACTATATATGACTTTCATTATGTTATTTACTTATAGTTGAAACACATATGTGTGGCTTTTATCAAGATGGGTACTTATAGTTGAAACTAGTTGGCTAATTAAGGTGCTGGGGAAGCAACGTGGAGCACTGTAACGATGATGGAAACTGGACAGTCATGATGCTAAGGATAAAACTTCATGTTTATGAAATTTTCTTTTGATTTGAAGCAAATAGTTTGTATTACCTACGTCTCCACCAAATTTTGAATTCTGTCCCTCACGCTACTACTTCCGTCCACCCTCAGCCCACCGCGAATTTAACAAGCCCATAGTATCAAACAATTGACTACTACTGCCGTGTAAGAGTTGACAAGTCCAACGTGGAATGTGGTCCCAAGAGCACATTTGTCATGTTCCAAGTTAGCATTGGGATATACTTCACCTATGTACAAACAAAAAGTTTCAGATAACTCATAAGCCAAGAGCTCCTTTTCATTGCCACCAAGTCTACCTAGCCTCCACGTTTCCATCTAACGTGTAAACCTCACGGCAATCTTATGCTCTCTGCTTCTTTCAAGCTTTCAAACTGAAGCTCACTCATTGCACATGAATGCAATTTAGATAAACCAATTTTGGCCAAGTGTTTTTTGCTTCGTTCCCGTAATAGACATGCCTGATACATCACAAACTTCGTCAGTTTCATCAGGTAATGGCAAGTCTTACAACTTATGGATCAATGGAAACTCCATTTCTAGTTCAATTTACTGCTAGAATTCTTCATATACAGAAAGATTAGGCGTACAGAATTTAGTATAGTATCAGTTTGTGCAAGAACTATAGATTCTTATTCATGTTCTTCAGTATAGAATTTGGGCCCAGTTTCACTGCTCGTTAGGCTGTCCCATCAGATCATTCACCTACATAGACTAAGAAGGGAAGATTGAACCATAATTACATTAACAGTTACATAGCTAACTATGTTAATCTTTGTTCCGTTGGCATATGTGATCTGGGATTTGTCTTTAAATAACTATCATGTTTGCTAAGGATCGTAACTGATATGAAACAGATAGTGTTCAGGCCGTCTTCCTCTGGAGGAGGAAGAAGTTGAGTATCTTCGTTCTTTTAGTTGCAACGGCAACATGGGTACTGTTTGATGTTTATCAGTTCAACTTAATCACTGTCGCTTCTTGGATAGCTATAGCAGTTCTCACTTCGCTGTTCATATATGGCAACTTCGTTCGACTTTTCCGGAAGTAAGAGTCTTAAGTTTCCACTGATAATTATTCGCCTTCTTAATCTAATGTTATTGATGTCGTCCTACTTTGTCTTTTAAAAGCTTGCTTTTAGCGTTAATGTGACCAACTTTGATGATATTTTATGCCAGAGAAGAGCCCAAAATTTCCGGTTTAGAGATCACTGAGAGGACAGTAATTGAGACTGCAGATTCAATTCGAAAATCATTAGAAGAAGGGGTTCGATGGATGTTTCGTGTCAGTACAGAAAAGGAGTGGTTTGTCTTTGCCAGAGTGGTCGCTGCTTTGTGGTTTCTCGCTTATGTGGGAACCTTTTTTGATCTTCTGACACTTCTTTACATAGGTACGCGTGAAGTGCTCTTTTCCTCTTTCTCTTTCTTATACTAATGGAGGTGTTCATTAAAACCGACAGGCATAATTGTGGGCATGACTGTTCCTGCGGCTTACGTAAGAAACGAGGACAAGATACATAGGTTTCAGGAGTGGATAAAGAAGCAGTTAAAAAGATTCTATGACGTGGTGGACGAGAAGTTTTTCCAGAAAATAAAGAAAAAAGTGGTCGGAGTTAAAGAGGTAAAGGAGAAGAAGGTTGAGTAGTTTCTTTGTACATGTAAAGGTCTCTGAGTAGGTTAGTCCGATGCTTTTAGATGCAAATATATCCTCCTGAAATGGTCTGTAACTTAATAATGCTCCATATTCAATTGTTCTTGAGAAGTGAAAACCAAACTTTTACATATTCAGCGAAGTTGCTTGGCCTCAATCCCAAAAGTCGTTAAAGGAACACTTTGTGTCCTCAAACACGATTATTTTTCTATTGACAATCTTTGAGATAAATTTCATTGGAGTTTGACAATCTTCAGAGGTCCTTGAGTTCTTAAAAGATAGAGAAATTTTATGGGGTAGCAATAATTCCAAAAGCAGTTGCAAGCTTCTCTCTCTGGTAAAATAGGTTTGCTCTTTGTGTTCCTCCTCTACATCGTGCAAAACATTATTCTTGTTAGGAACAAACCCTTCATCCTTCATCCTTTCTGAATGCTTCCCCAAGAACTCATATATTTCCTTTCTGGAGGGGAAGCATCTCCCAACATGAACACGTGCACATTTCTCTTAAACCTGGTTTCTTCACTACCTCATGGTCATCCATGGCCTTTCTGATCTGCGCTACCGAGGATAAATGTTGCTGATTGTAACATAAGTGGCCGGATTCTCAGGCTTTATTCCAAATAGTGAATTTGCTGCCCTTTCCCCTATTTAAAGATTTTTACGAATTCTGCAACTACCAAGCCGGAAGCCCGAAGAAACTTGTCCGGTTTCATTGGCATGCTGTTAATCAGCTGCTCAGCTTCTTCGCATTGTGATAGTAAATCTACAGCAAAAGCATAGTGATCTTTTGTTTGAGTTAAAGCATATTTCTCCTTTACTATGTAGAAATGTTTTAGCCCCTGTATTTACCAACCTAGCCTGAATACAAACTGAGAGGAGACCTACAAAAGCTACATGATATGTCAACAAATTAACAGATCATTTCTACTAGATCACTGGTCTTCAGATGAAGGTAACAAAGTCAACACTAGCTGTAAACGCTCATTTGCAATCTAAAATTTTTATATTTCAGAAGTGACTTGGTCAGAAAGTCGGTAACTTGCTGATTTGCACCACAATACTTCAGTGCAATTGTCCCTTTTGCCATCATATCTAGGATGAAGTGATGCTGAACATTGATGTGCTTCAATTTAATATGATAGACTGCATTCTTAGACAAATCAATCACTTAAGCTTATTGTCATAGATAATCTCCGTTACTCCTTTTTGCTCATGAAGAAGGTCTACTAAAACTCTTCTTAGCCAAATCAGCATTGTCATTTACTATAAATGACTCATTCACATTTATTGGTGTTGGGGCTATTTTATAGTTCAACGTACTAAATCTCTTCAACAAAGCAATAGCATAATTCTGTTGAAAAATAAATATTCCATTAGCATATTGATTTACCTTCAAGCCTAGAAAATAATGCAATAAACTAAAATCTGACATCTTATTATTATTATTTATCATACAAGACTTAAATTTTTCAACAAGAGACTTACAAGACTTTATATAAATTATATTGTCAATATAAAGACATACACCAAGAAGTAAGATTTATCTTGCTTCTTCAAATAGAACACGCTTCTTTCCAATTCATTCTCTAAGAAATACACATATCAATCTTGTTGTACTAAGCTCATGGGACTTGTTTAAGATTGTATAAAGTCTTCTTTAACTTGTAAACTTTAATATTGTCACGACTAGCAAAACCTTTGGGTGGAGAACATACAACTCTTCTTTTATCTTATCGTTTGGAAAAGTTAATTTCACATTAGCCTGGTATACTAGCCACTTTGATAGTGAAGCTAAAGCCAAAAAAGTTCTCACTATTTCAATCGAGCTATAGGAGAGAAGGTTTCATTGAATTCAATGTCTTATTGTTGAGCATAGCCTTTAGCCACTAATTGAATTTTATGATTTTACACACTACTTACTTGGTTCTAAACAACCATTTAAGCCTGATCACATTCTTGCCTTAAGATGGATTAACATATTTTCAGGTTTCATTTTTTTGAATGGCTTGTATCTCGTTGAGCATGGACTCCTACCAAACTGGACTTTTAGTTGCATCATCATAATTAGTAGGTTTTAAAACATACAAAGCAAAGCTACATGATTTTTAAACTTTACTTAGTGATAAGAATTTCTTTAGAGGTTCTTCACATGAAGAATTGGAAGCTGAATTTACCGATGAAGAAGAACTATTGTTAGGTGATGCTAAGTTTGTTGGTTAAGATCAACTGCTATTGGGTGAACCATAAAGTGGTGATTGTGGGCTTTGTGAGCTGCTGTAATCAGAGGATTATGGATTTGCTAGATCTAGGTCAGTACTTGTTACTAAAGGTTCATCATTTAATGGATTATACAACCTATATGCTTTGGATTGCAAACCAGACCTAATGAAATACAATTTTATGATTTTTCATCAAGTTTATAATGAGATGGTTTTACTAATCATAAGATATACAACCAAAAGCTTTTTAAATAACTTAATGGGCTTCGAACCTCTCCATACTTCATAAGGAGTTTTATTTGAAACTACTGTTATGGAAGAAATATTAAAAAGATGCACCATTGTAGCTACATTTTGCCTGCAACAAATTCCGAATCAATTTTGCCTTGAACATGCTTCTTGCCATTTTTACCACAGTTCAATTTTTTTTGTTCAAACAATATTATTTTATTTTGTTGTATATGATGAAGTAAGCACCCTATGAATCCCATCCTCCTTGCAAAAAGTATCAAATCCTTTGAGCAAAATTTATCTCCCTTATCTATATGTAGTACTTTTATACACCTGCCACTTTGCTTCTCCATAAATTCCTTAAAGTTCTTGAAATGATCAAATGCCTCATATTTCAATTTCAAGAAATAAACCTAACTCATTCTACTATAATCATCAATAAATAGTAGAAAATAATGACTACGATTCAAAGATTTAGAATACATCAAACCATATAAGTTTGTATGTACTAACTCAAGGCACTAAGAAACTCTCCAAGATTTTCGTATAAAAAAAGAAATTTGACTTTGTTTTCTTAAGACACTAACTTTACAAAACTCAAGAGCATTAATATTTAGCAATCCTAGAACCATATCTTTTTTATTCAACAACTTCAACCCATTCAAATATAAGTGACCATACTGCAAGTTTCGTAAGGCGAACTCACTACATCCTTTGGCAATACACGCCCTTTCCTTAACCAAAGAAACATCAAATGGGAACATTTATTTGAGTTGTGCTAACTTCAGTAATTTTTGGCCTGACTAGTTATCTTGAATGTTACATTGAGCATCACCAAACACAATTACCATCCTACTATTCATCAATTGTCCCATACTTAACAGGTTATGAGCCAAACTAGGCACAAACACAACATTATACAATCTATTCTTTTTACCATTACTAGTATGAATAGTGATCGTACCTTTTCCTTCAACTTGAACTTGCTTATCATTTCCAAGTGGAACCTAAATTTTTGTGAGGCATCCAAATCCTCGAACAATAATCATGAGTTGGACATGTGATTGGAACATTTGTTATTGATGAACCATACATAATCTAGAATTGCATTGTTATAAAAAATTCCATAAATAGTGTTCTACATCATTTTCCCATAAAATTTGCCTTTTCATCCTCATCTTTTTTCTTCATCCAACAATCAACTTCTTTGTGACCAAATTTTTTTATGGTAGTTACATTAAATAGAACTCCTCAAAGTGGATTGTCTATGTTGAGAAAATTGACCACAAACTTTACCTCTACTACGACCTTTACCACAAAATCCCCCTAAGCCATTTCCTTCACCCATTGAGTTTTCATCTTTGTCCTTAGAAAACTCCCCTTTAACATGGAATACCTTTTCTTCATTTCTCTCTTATGTTCAGTTTAACCTTTTCTTATGAGCTTAAAATGAACTTATTAATTCATTAAATGAGTACTTAGACATATTAAGAGCTTCCTTAATTACCACAGCCATAATATTAAATCTAGAGGTAAAACTTATTAATATTTTGGCAACCAGATTCTAATCAATAATTTTTTCTCCATAAGACTTCATTTCATTAACAATTACATTTGCCCTAGATAATTACTCTTGCACAGACTCATTCTTTTTCATGCTCAAAGTCTCAAATTCTCAACAAAGAGACTAAAATTTCATGGTAGTTACTTTCTTTAAGCCTTTAAACTCCATTTTAAGTGTTTGTTATGCCTCCTTTGAAGTTATTGCAGATGCAATTTAGGAGAATATGGAGTCATTTACTGCCTGTTGAAGAAAAATTAAGGTCTTTTCATCTTTCTTCCTATTTTCCTTTAATTTTTGTTGATCTTCTTTATGTGAGTCTTATATTGGACTGACCCACAGAGAGAACACTACAAGATTTCATGTCATTACTAATTCTCAATATGGTTTGACTTTAGTTTTCTGACCTAAAGTCATTATAGTTTCCTACATGAGGAATTTGGTGTTTTGATATTGGACTAAGTTATCTTTAACCGAATAACAAATAGTCTTATTTTGGACATTAAATAAATCATGTGGAGGGATGTGAATGATGTAGATGGGATTTGTACCTTTCTTAAATGAGAGAGATATCATTTGGGCCTCTTGATAAGTATGAATGAAGAAATTCACGACCGTAATGAGGAGTCATCAATGTCATTTGTTATAATCAGTTAAATTGGGGATCAAGAAACTATGATTAATCAAAGGTTGACATGTACCATGCCTTGTGATTAATCTTGATATCGTGTTACAAAGGGACTAAGTTTGTAACCATGGTTACAGTTTAAATCGGATTACCGATCCTCATTTGATTTGGGTAGTCATACTGTCTTGCTAAAGACCGCTTATGACTTATGGGCCTTGAAGTGTGATCAAGCCCATTGCCAACATCAAATGAGCCTATAGGGTCACAGACAAAGAGTGATGTGATGTGAGCTTATTCTCTTGAGCCTAATTTATTAGGCATTGAATAAATATATGTGGATATATTTATTGGGCTAGATTGAAATAAGTTGTCGGGCTTTTATTATATGAGATATAATATGGATCGAAACTTATTGGGCTTCAATAATTCTAATGGGTTTAAAATTATGATGTTCTTATTCCTAATAGGAATGGGAATTAAGGTTTTTCTATAAATACAAAAACTTATATCTCATTAGAGTGAGAAAAAAAACAAAACCCTAGCCACCACTTTCGTTCTTCTTCCGAGAGAAATATTGTGCAGCATTCAAAAGAGTTTTGGAGCATGCTAGCACACACTATCCACTTCCTGGAGCATTCATCCTCGTGTGGATACCGGTATAAGACATTCGCGTATTACAGTGTCTACGAATCTGAAAAAGAAAATCCGCATCAAGAGGTATTTTCATACATGCTATAGTTTTCGGTTATACTTATTGTTATTTTATGGTCTTTTCCACTATGTATTGAGAATACTCGGCCCATAGGCGGTCCAACAAAAAATTAGACTGTAAATCATTCTTCAACACTCTCCCTTGATTCAAAGTTCCAAATGCCAAGAAAAATTTTAAATAATAGTTTTTTTCGAAAAAGACTTTGTCAGTTATCCAACTACTTATAAGTGTGAGAATAATTCAAAGTTATCCCTTTCTTCACAAACAAATCATAGATAAAACGACAATGAATATTGATAAGCTTAATCCTTTTAAGAAATGCTATATATATTTTTTTCATAGAGATTATTGTTTTAAGTATAAAATATCTCCTTTATTTCTCTTACTCTTGTTGATGTTGAACTAACACTCTCCTTAGTAAAATGTCTTGACAATTTGCTAAAGTTTCTCCAACATACTCAACTTCTAAGGATGACGCCACATATTAATATTTGTTTTAATTTCAATTGTGATTTTGATATGAAGGAAGAAATAACTTTAAAGTATTACAGAAGTAGCTAACTAATATATTGGTAAGTCTTTATCAAAAGAGAAGTTATGCTAATTTATAACTTTGCTTAACATTTAGAACTTTAAATTAAGGAGGAATGTTGAAAAATGGTATCAAGTTTGACTCGTTTCTTTCGAGCTATTGGTAGCATATGTAACTTTTTTTAATTAGTGAAATAATTAAGTGTTATTGTTATTAAGACTGCATTAATAGACACACAAACTTTGTTAATTGCTTTACCAGTTGTGTAAAATCTTTCCAATTTATTTTTCATAGATACACCCTTCACGTTAATTGATAGAGCCAATTTTTAGTTTTCTAGACCATACCTTTATCTTAGTAATTTTAGATCTTTATATTGATGTACCCATATTGTAAACGTCATAGCTTCAAGCAAATTTTCTTTTTACCAGCAATAAGAACAAAACTTCCTATATATACCTTTATCTTAGTAATTTCAGACCCTTAATGTTGAGATGTCATAACTTCGAATCATCATTTTTATAAGAAGTAAGAACAAAACTTCCCATATTTAAAAATTCCAACAATAACAATTTGCGTTGGCTTATCTTGATATTAATAGTCACTTAGCCTAATTTCTTACCTTTGATGACAAAAACATCATTGTCAAATAATATGGAATATTCATCAATCATTAGTGACCTAACACTATAAATTGTATCCTAAATCGAGTTCAAATTAAGCATTACATAGAAATTTAAGTTTACTATAACTAGTTTCAATTCCTACTATACCTTTCCCTTCAACCTATATTTATTTTCCATTTTAAATGTGAATTTTCATCTTTTTTTGTCTCATTACGCTCTTCAAATATCTAATTTGTGCTTACCATATGATTCAAACAACCTCTGCCTATAAACTACAAATCACCTAACTTATGGTTAGTATTAAAATGAGCCATAAAAGCTTACTTTCTTCTTCATTCTCTATTGCAAAATTTATATTTTGGTCCTTAACTCATACTCCTTGCAATGATTATATTGAATGTTATTTTTGGTGTTTCTTTGCTCACTGGACTATCTTTATCTTTCATATCTACCTTTGCCTTTTCCATTACCATAATCATAACCACTACCATAAAATCCTTCTCTTCCATGACCTCTATTTGTTGAACATCATCATCCTTCAATTTTGCTGACTTCTTCCTTCATTTGAAATGCCTTTTATTTTATTCTTTCAAAAGTTTTATTAATTCTTAACTCATAAGTTTAAAGAAATTCTATTAGTTCATCGAACAAAAGAGTTGACAAATCTTTAGATTCTTCTATGACAATTACTATAAGGTCAAACTTTGAAGTCATCCTTCTAAATACCTTTTCAATAATGGTTTAGTTGGTAATATTCTTGCTATAAGATTGTATTTTTTTACTGACTATTCTCTTAACAAAAAAATCAATATTTAATTCTCCACTATTTATGATCAATATTTCAATGTTACATTAAAGAGATTTATATTCTCACTATAATGATCTTTGAATCACTTTTAAAAACTGCTTCTAAAAACTTGATAGTAATTATTCTTATGACATCGTTGCTATGATATGTGAAAGGATGTCCTTATGGACAATCTAGTGAATAATTAACAACACTTTGGAATCATTTTTCTCATTCTCTCAACCTACTTTTTTTTATCAAAATTTATAGACCCAATTTTTACTAAGTCCCTATGATAACAAAATTTGAGGGAATTGTTATATGATTACTTTAGAATTCATAATCTTATCCATTAAAGTTAGAAATGAATGTTTGTGCAACATTTATTACAATGTAGTTGTTGGTCATTGTATTTCCTCTCTAGTATTTCACTTAATTTGCATGTTTACTCTTTATATCATTGAAGATAATGATTCAAAAAATTAAAATGGCGATTATATTTATCCTTTAGTTACTTAGTAGATTGTGTTTTATCCTTTAGTTAGTGTGAATCATCAAATCCATGTTTTATAGTTATCAACATATATATTCATTTTTTTAGTTTTAGTTAGTTATTCAATTAGATAGTTATCTATCTTCTTGTGCCAATATTTTTATCTATTGTAAACTTATAAATAGGTAATAAAGTACTTTTTGTGCCAGAATTTTAAAAAAACCCTCTATTTCTTGTTCTATTTTATATTCTCGAACTCTAACAAAGTTTATTATTAGAGCCTAAATTGATTTTTCCAAAACACTAAATACAAATACCACCATTGTCCTCTCAAGTTAACTTATAGAAACATTACCCTTAGCATAATTTAATTATTCATTTGATCAAAGTCAGCATCGCTCTCCTAAGGTGAATAGTTTAGTGAAGCAAACACAAAATTAAAAGAGTTGAGTTTAGTCATGGCAGGCAATGGTTCCATTTCATCCCAACCCTTGATTCCAAATTACGAAGGTGAAAATATCTTTAAATGAAGATTATAATATCTTTTCAATAGTGATGAGACTTAGTGGAGAATGGGTTTAATAACTCGAAGCTCGTCAAGCTTGACCAACGATTATAGAGACTTCATAAAAAGGATGTAAATGCTCATTCTCTCACACAATTGACACCTAATGATGACATCTTTTCCTAAATTTCATCAATTAACACTCCACTTAGGCATGAGAGATTCAAAAACAAGAATATTTTGGTAATAAGAAGGTAATTGTTATCAAATTACAATCCCTTTGTTATAATTTTGAAGCACTAATTATAAAATAGAAAGATTCTATGCAAGACTATTTGTATAAAGTATCTAGAATGGTGAATCATATAAGATCTTACTGTGAAACTATTAATGATGAAACGATTATCAATAAGGTTCTAAGAAATTTAGGAAGAGACTTTAATCATGTTGTTTCTCTAATTGAAGAGTCTACAGACTTATAAACTAATACTTTTGACAAACTAATGAGCTTTTTGTTAGCTCATGAGGCTAGGAATAGTAGGTCTTATGAAAAAAAAATTAAGGAAAAGGTATTATACGTAAAACGTGAGTCTTTTTATAAAGGGAAGTTAGGAAATTTTGAAGGTTATGGATAAGGTAGAGGCGGGTTTCAAGGTAGTGGTTGTGGTAGAGCTAAAGAACAATCTCGTGAATAAAGGAAGTTTAAAAGTTCCATACAATTATACTATTATAAAAAATTTGGTCATAAAAGACTGATTATTGGACTAAATAGAGTGATGAGTAAAAGGAAGAAAATATTACATAGAAATTCAAAGAGGAGAGTAATTTATTTATGACTTATTATTTCATTATTGATTCTTTCATTGGAGTATAGTTTATGAATATTAGATGCTTTAATCATATATCTTTGTTCAAAGAACTTGATAAGTCACAAAGAAGTTTATCTCAGAGATAACATGTTAACTTAAATGGAAGCAAAATGTACAATTGCCATCAAAACCTTTTGGGATGATGTAAAACTCCATGATTTGTCATATGTTCCTAATTTGCTTTATAATTTATTAAGTAATGGAAAATTGATGGATGGTGGTTAATCTATTATGTTTGATAAAAAATTTTGTGTTCATAATAAGAAATAATGTCAAAACATAGTTAGCATTCCTATGACATAAAATAAAAATTTTCCTTTTAAAGTATTTGGTATGAAAATTTGTGCCTTAGTTATTAGAACTAGTGATAAAAAATTATATCACTCGTATAATGGGAAGTTGTACGTGAAATTAAATATTGAAATTGTTAAGTCAGAAAATGATTGTTGGGTTGCCTAAAATTGATGCATATGGTTTCTATAAATGGTGTGTTCATATAATGGGAATTTGTACGTGAAATTAAAGATTGAAATTGTTAAGTCAGAAAATGATTGTTGGGTTGCCTTAAATTGATGCACATGATTTCTATGAATGGTGTGTTTATAGAAAGCAAAGTAAAAATTCACTTCCTATAACTAAGTTTTGGAGAGCATCTGTTTGTCTTGAATTATTACATATTGATGTTTGTGGCCTTATGAGTGTTGAGTCCTTTGGTGGAAGTTGATACCTTTTGCTATTTACCAATGATTACAACCAAATAAGTTGGGTCTATTTTTTAAAATTCAAATATGAAACTTGTCAGAATTTCAAGAAATTCAAGATGTTAGTAGAAAAGAAAATTGGTATTTTATAAAGGCTCTTTGTTAAGATTGAGGTGGTGAATTCTCCTTCAAATAATTTGATACTTTTTGTGAAGAAAATGGCATTTTTAAGGAGCAATCAACACCATACACTCTAGAATAGAATAGAGTGGTTGAGAGCAAAAATCAAATGGTTTTTGAAATGGCTAAAAATATGAAAATAGTCAGTCTTAAGTAAGTTTGGGCAGAAGGTGTGGCAACATCAATGTGTCTTCTCAACATCTCACCAACAATGGTAGTTATGAATTGAACCCCATATGAAGCTTAGAAGGGCAGGAAGCCGTGGATAAGCCATTAGAAAATTTTTCGTTGTATAACATATGCTTAATTACTTCTTGTCATAAACTTAATTAGAAATCAGAAAAAATATGTTTTTGTTAGTTATAGTCCTCAATCCAAAACATATAACATGCATAATCCTATAAGTGATAGAGCGATTATCAGTAGGGATTTTAGGTTCAATGAAGAAGAAAAGTTGACGTAAAACAACAAAACTGAAGCACTAATAGCACCTCAAGTTTTAGAAAGGGCACTTGAAACTCCTAAAATTGATCATCTAGAGCCAAGAAGTCTAATTGATTAATCTGGGGCAATACCTCACCATCCATTCAATCAATTCTAAGTAGCACTTTATCTTCTTTAGCAAGTTCTTCTTCAGATTCTCCTTTAAATAAATTTTGTTCATTGAGTAAGAACTATTACACATGTAGTTTTGGTTTATATTTTTTAACCCTACTTATTATGATGAAGCTACAAATAGTCAAGTATGACTGGAAGTAATAAAAGAAAAGAAGAAGGCCACAAAATATGATTAGGTTAAATGGGTGTTTAGAACAAAGTATCATACTGGTGGTACCTTTCAGAAGCACAAAGCTTGTTAAGTCATTAAAGAGTACTAGTAATCGTGAGGACTCAACTTTGATTAAACATTTTCTGCAGTGGCTCACTTTGAAACAGTAAAAACTTTCCTAGCCTTAGCTACACAATTGGAATGGCATGTACACTAGTTTAATGTTATAATCCATCTTGAATGCTGAAATAAAAGAAGAGATACATGTTTCTAAGCCTCAAGGTTTTGTTAGCGATGAAAATATCAAAGTTTATAAGTTAAAGAAGGTTTTATATAGACAGAAGCAAGCCCCATATTGATTCTTATTTCTTAGAAAATAGGTTTGAAAGAAGTAAAAATGAGTCAACCCTTTATAAATAAAAGCAAGGTTAAATTGATTTCTTAGTAGTGTATATTTATGTTGATGATATAATATATGTTGGTTCAGATGGCTCTATTATTACTGAATTTAGGTCTTGTATGATAAAAAATTCAAGATGCCAAATTTGGCTTTGTTGCATTAATTTCTTAGGCTTAAGGTGAAACAATATGCTGATGGTTTTTTTAGTGGAAATATGCTATTGATTTGTTAAAGAGGTATAATATTTTGAATAGAAAAATAACTTCGACTCCTATAAATGTAAATGAGAAATTCCAGTAATAGTATGGTGAGTATGAAATATTTTAAAAGTATGGTTGACGACTTAAATTACTTGAGTTAGTGAGAATCATCAAATCCATGTTTCATAATATCAACATATTCATTTTATCTTTTAATTAATCATTTTATAAGTCTATAAATAAGCCTATATATAAGCAAAAATTAGTAGAGTAATTTGTTTTGTGCTATAATAAAAAAGCCTCTATTTTTTGTTCTATTTTCTATTCTTTTGATCCAACATATTCACTCTAAGGATGACATTAGGTCTTCCTATAGGCTTAGACTTATGTGTTTTTTAATTGAGCTTGGATTGGTACTTTCTCAAACTTAAAAGTAAATTAAGAGAACTTTTCCCAACAATAAAGCAACTAACAAAGTTCATCGTACTCATTAGCATAATTTTAGTAACAACAACAACAACTTGCAAGTAGCTATTAATTATTTGATTAGTTAAAATTAAAAAGATTCTACCGACAACTCCAAAGGAATGAGTCAATACTTCGAATCATTCTTTAACAACCGTATCATCTTTTGGGAGAGGATGCTATGTGTTGTATGGCTTTTATTAAATATTAGGTAGTTTTGTTCTCGAAAGCTTGAAATCACTCTGATAAGAACCACACTCTTCACCAAAACTAAACAATACAATGAGGGAAAAGAAGATCAGTACTAAAAAGGATAAAAGTAGAATTTATTGATTATGAGGAGGGTAATATACGAATACTGGAGAACATTAGATAGATCCTCGTCTCTCCCTAACACTGAAGTCACTCCCAATCACTATTCACTCACTCAATGATCTCCCCTACACCCATACCCCCTAACTATAAATATTGTTGGTGTAACAACCTTGCCCAGTCAACATTCTAGAACTAGGCAAAGTGACAACAAACTTCACGACATTAGTCATCATCAGCAAAACAACATTCATAACAAAATGATAACAGTATTCTTAGACCAGACTTCAAGAATCGACCAGTTTTAGTTCCTTCTTCTTTCTGTGAAAATACACATTCCTAACAATTGGGCCTAGGCTTCTATCAATAATAACCCAACCACCAAGTTCAGTGATATCATTACCTCCTTCAATTCTTCCAGTGTCTCATAACCCCCCACCCTCTTCATCTCCATTAGCCTCATTGACCAATAGGACATGCAAGTCTTTGTTTCAACATCTATGTCCGATGTGTCATTTCTCAACACATCGTTAACAAAGCCCCTGCTCCCATCGTCCTTGTGCCTCTGCAGCTGTCAGCCTCTTGATTCTAGGGTTTAAAGGTACTAATGCAATGGATTTAGGATCAATTGTAAAGTTTAGTGGCCATGTTATTTTCTGTTGATTTTTTGGGTCTGAGACTGTTCTATACAAACTGGTATTTTTGGGTTGTGTCTAGGTTATCATTTTGAAATCAGTTCGGGCTTGGATTGAAGGGGGTTCTTTTTGAGATTTTAAGCTTAGATTGGATGAAAGTAGTTGGTTTTTAGTATCGATTCTAGTGGGTACCTCCATTGTCTCCTTGAGACCACTGGGGTTTATAACTAATAATTCAACTCATAATTGTTCTTTCAAACCGTTGATGAATAATGCAACTAATGTTTCTTCCTCCAACCACCCTATTGTCGCTGCCAGATAGTCAAATTGAGCCTTGAACTTTACTACTATGCTTTCCTGTTTGATTGCAAAGAAATGTTACAACATACTCCCTTCTCTCAATCCCCCAAATCATTGTAATATCTAAGTCTTTAAAGCAGACCAGGAGGAGAACTGGGAATCTCTTTCCTTAAACCTTAACCATACTTGTGCTTCCCCTTCGAAACAAACTCCAGCTGCCTCAAGCTTCTCTAATTTCGTCAACTTATTTATAGAGAAATAATGCTCGGCCCTAAAAATCCACGCTCCTATCTCTTCTCAAATGAACACTAGTGGTTGCAGCTTCCTCGGGAAAAGGTCATTATTCATTATCTGATTCATCTCCAATGGGACGATAGGATCATTATCGGCATTGGTTCTAACTTCTTGCCCAGTCTTAACATTACTGTATTTGACTAGAAATTCTGAAGCAACGGTTTGTTATTTCAGTAAGGCTCGCAAACTCTGCGGTATATTCTCCAAGCTTTGTTTTTTAACTTTGATTTTTGGGCTAAGTTTGAAGTAGTCATTGTCAGGTTTGTCAACTACTTCTTAAGTCCCAGAATCTCTATCTCTAATTGATCTACTCTACTCTCCATCCTTGTTTACGTCATATCCACTCCCAGGGATGTGGGCTATGATACAAAATAATAAGAACCACACTCTTAACCAAAACTAAGCAATATAATGAGGGAAAAGAAGATCAATATTGAGAAGGATAAAAGTGGAATTTATTGATTATGGGGAGGGTAATACACGACTATTGGAGGACATTAGAGAGGTCCTTGTCTCTCCCTGACACTGAGGTCACTCCTAATCACTATTCACTCACTCGATGATCTCCTCTACACCCATACCCCCTAATTATAAATGCTGTTAGTGTATCAACCTTGCCCAATTAGCAATCTAGAACTATGCAAAACGACAACGAACTTCACGACAACAGTCGGCATCGGCAAAACAATATTCATAACAGAATGATAGTAACATTCCTGAACCAGACTTCAAGGATCGACCGATTTTAGTTCCTTATTCTTTATGCGAAAATACACATTCCTGACAATTAGGATTCTATCACCCTCTTATGGCATGTCTCCAAAAACTAGTAGTCACATAGAATCTTACTATTACAAAATAATGTACATCGTATGTAGCTGAAACTTAAAGTTTTGTACTACTTATCTTTCAATAATACTTAAATAGACTATAAACATAATCCTTTGTAGACTATTAGCATTTTTGTCTGCATGGGACTGGAACAGTTTTATTCTCCGATTCTGAGGTTAGAGAACCGGTGTTTGATAGGTTCCCATGACTTGGCTGTCTCTTCATCACAAACCACATGCTTCAGTTGCCTAAGGTTAATGACAGATTTTGGCAGTTCACATTTGGAGCAACCATTCATGTAAAGCTTTCTTAAACACTGCAAGTCACCGATTCCGTCTGGCAATTTCCTGATGCTTAAGCAATCAGCAATGTCGAGAGTGTTTAACTTGTCAAAGCTCCAGATTGTGTCTGGCAACCCCAACAAATTTATGCAGGACCTGAGCCTCAACAACTGCAAATCCACTAGCTTTCCAATTTCTTTAGGCAATTTGGACAGCCTATTACAATATGTGATGCTAAGTCTCTTTAACTTGACTGCTTCACACATACCAACAGGTAGCTCCACAAGGTTACTGCAGTAGCCTATATTGATCTCCTCTAGGTTTGGTAATCTGTCTGAAATCTGTATGTTGTCGTGGGAAAAATCCTGGCCCATGTTACACATAAACAAGGATAGTCTCTGCAGACTTTTTAGCTGTCCAGAGTTTAAAGTAATGGAAGGAATCAAAACCTGCTCCATTCTAATTCTTCTCAGTTTCTCAAGATTACTGAGAAGCTCAAAGTTAATGATTTCAGCATTTCCAACTCCATAATTTGTAACTATCAGAGCCTTTAGATTTTCCATTTCTGTAAACCTGGGTAAAGTGTACTTCTTTGCACGAAAGTTCAGAATTAGGACCTCAACTTCTGGAGCTTGCATGTTGCACCAACTTGATGAAAAAGTTTCATCTGCAAAATTGCCACATTTTTTATTTTAAAAAAATGATAAGAGTTCTTTTTTTTGGTAACCAAAAAAGAAAAGATAAGAGTTGATACGAAGTTATTAATGTCACATGAAAGGAAATTCTTCTCAGAAAACTTGAATCTGTAGAGTGACACTTATAATGAGATTAAGTAGGTGATGTTTGTTAAACAGCATTTGAGTTCCCATGAAAATTTTGGTCACAACAGCTCAGATCAGCTACCTGTGTAGAAAGACAAAAGGCGTGCATTAAATGATGGCTGTTTTAGTTGGCAACACCAATCCGGAAATTTTCTATCAACTAAATCTACAACCAGCCTTTTCCTTTCTTCAATGGGATCCAAATTGCTAAGATGGTTCACCATTCCTCTAAGAAGATCATGCTGCATGACAAAGTGGTCTTCATAGTAGCCCTCAATTTCACTTCCATCTTTCCTGTTGAATAGGAAAATACCTGTTGCTAAGAAAGAGATTCTTTCTTCAGGCTCAAAGACATATAGCTGCATTTCTATCTAAGATTATACGAGGTTCATAAATATAACAAGATAAACAACCATGGTCAACCTGCATTTCCTCAAACTCAACTTTCGGGAAAAGCAAGATTCATACAGTTTCATTATCATAGTTAATCTAGCTCAGGATTAGTTTTGGTGAATCTGCTTTTCAAAGGTACCTCTTAAATGCAAGGTCAACCAGACTCAAAGTAGACAATTTATGGAGGTATGATGTCATTTCATCTTCTTCTAGTTTATACAATTCTGCCCATATATCAATAAGGGCTGTTGCAGAGATGAATTGGCCTTCAGGAAATGAACCCAAGTCCATGTAGCAGTCCTTGACAACCGTATCATCTAAAGCATCAAAGCTGCTCTTGAGGCATTTAAGAATTTCTTTGTTTGTTTCGAACAATGAACCACTTTTTGACCATTCCTTCAGTCTATTCCGCCAGACTGCCGGAGGTTGTCTGTAAAGTGATCTTCCCACCACTTTCAGGGCCAGTGGAAATCCATTGCAGGCTTTTACCACCTGCAAATTGTTCCAATAAAATAAAGTTACCAACTCATTGGACATCAAACACACTGAAAGTAGGAACAGAGTCACCTCTGTAACTCGCTATTTATACGACACAAATTGTTTCGGAAGATCTAGAAAAGGTTCTAATGATATTATAGTCTCATTCGTAATTAAAAAAACTGAAATGTCCAGGTTTAAAAGTATATAAGCATATGACAAAAGTATATATGCATTTTCGGATTGCGGATTGACCAAGCACCTTAGTCACAAGATCTTCGTCCACATATGAGCTCCCTACTTGTAGACCTGCTGAGTAGCAAAAGAGGTGCATGGAATCTTCGAAGTTCAAAGGCTCCAGTTTTTGAGTACAATCAAATCTTGGGAAAGTAGATATTGATGTCACCAAAAGCTTATAGTCAGGTAGCTGAAAACTGAAATTGTCAAGTAGAGAATCTGAACCGGGCCAAACATTGTCAAGAATGAACAATGTAGGTTCGGCTACATGCTTCAACAGTAACTTCAAGCGGATGAATGCATCCTCATCATCTTCAAACTCAGGAGCCACATATCCCATGTGTAAAAATAACTGCCTTATAATAGCCTTCAAGTTAGGTGACTTTGCGACAGTCACAAAGCAGATATTATCTTTGAATTTTCCTGTCCATATAACATTTATCAAATTTTATAATGGATAGATCAATTCTTCAATCAAAAAGTGTTGAGTATAAGATCACGTTTAGGACTGAATGCGAATTTTCACACATTAAAATTTAGATGAAGCTGATTGCTTTAAGCCCTATTGTCTAAGAACACATTTCTACTGTTCCAAAGATTCAAAATCAAAATCATAAAATGGTGTCACATAGATCGACAGATTCAATTATCTGATATCTTTTGACAAGCTTAAGCTTTATGATTTTCTGAGAGTAACGGAAATCTCCATAATCGAGTGATGCAAAGCTGGAAACAATTTTCTGGAGTTAAACTTGCATTAATTTGTCTCTTGGTTTTTCTGAATCATCTTTTTTCTTCTTGTTTCTTTGTCGGACAGAATTGCTTGCTAAAGTTGCCAAACACAAGTTTCAAGCAGAAAGAAATTAGGAAAGACTAAATACTTCTATAGGTACCTTGGACTTGCTCATCTTGACAAAGTTTTTTAGCCAATGTCGTCTTCCCACATCCTCCTGGTGCAGACACTACAACCACTGATACACTCTGCTTAAACAGTTCATCTTTCAATTTCCGCATTCGCATGTCTAATCCAACAGTAAACTCTGGTGGGTCAGGAGGAGCATATGGACGCAAAAGTGCAGTCTTGTCAGCTGAATTCAAGCGCTCAAGTTCCTCACGTATGAACTTGACATCCTCGTGAACTCCAGTCATCAACTTTGTTTGTTGAAGCAACATAACAAGCTCACAGAACCTTTTAAGCGAGCTATCCAATCTAAGAAGCTTCCCAGTGTAACCAGATGCCATGAAGCAAATGCAACATCCATTGATTTGTGATAACTTTTCAACTAGCTCGTGGCCTCTCTTGATCTGTTCCCACAGTTTCTCCACCTCTTCACATCCAAGATTGAATAACTTATTCAGATCTTTGACCTTTTCAACAACTGGGGTAATTGTTTCCAACGTTGTTTGTAACGTCTCCAAGGCCTGATCGAAATTCTCGGTGTTCTTCCTTGCATTAACCACAGCAGATAATAGCTGAGCAACGACTGCTCCAACAACTGCATCTGCAACAATCATGACCACTACTTGTGAATGAATCTGTGCACTTTTTAGACACCACAAATCTGATTACTGCATGGCACTGGCTTGGAGCTATTTTTGCTTTTACATTTTGGTATATTAGAGCCCTCCATTCTGTTAGTTGTCCGAAGATAGTTTACTGGAGATCATTATCGGCTTCCAAATATATCCTAATTAAGGAAATTCTTCTGTTCATAATCTTGTACAAGGAGTAAAGCACATATGCTTTTCTCTAAAGCTTTTCTACAGAAACCAACTGTTTCTATATGCTAATCAATGCCAGACGAAAGGGAAACAAGAAAGTAATGGCAGGGCCAAAGAAAAGAACCAATGTGATAAACAATCTTCTGCCAATGTATGAATCTAACAGGAAGCTTGAACTGAAGGTAACCGATACTGACAGACAAAAGTCCAAACTAAAGGGCTAATTGTTCTCTTTACGTAGATATATTGCCTTTACAGAGTTGTTTTTACTTTGTAATATTGACTGCTTTTGCCACATACTGTTTTTATATTTTTTTCAATTTCTTTTTTGACATGATTTTTGGAATAATTTTTTTTTATTTTATAACATAAGCATATAGGTTTTATTTATTTTTTGTGAATATATGATATAATTTTTTATTTCATATACTTGTTTTTAATTTTATAGCATATGAGTTTAATTTATTTTTAGGATAACTAATCATAAGGTGTTGCTTTTAAGAAATTTTTTTCAATTCAGTATTCAAGCTTTTAATTTTTTTAATTGAGTCACTAATTTTTTTAACTTTGTCATTTTAATTCAAAACGTTAATTATGTCAGTAACTTGTTAATTTGGGTAATAAAATCTTTGTTATTCATAGTATATATGTGTTTACTGGTTTTTTTTAACCCTAGTCTAACAAATCAACAAATTATTAACAAAACTAATGTTTTGAACTATATGTTAAGGTTTTAAAAAGTTGGCAACTCAATTGACAAATTTTAAAGTTTGAGCACTAAAATGGAAAAACCCTAAAAAGTTGGATACTTTAGGATTTTTTTTATCCCTTTATTTTTATGAATATATGAATTTTTTAGTTTTTCATATTCTTTTTTTATAATTAAATAATAATATTATTTGAATAATTAATATTAACTACTAATAAAATTAAAATTATTATAATAGAAGACTTAATTTAATTATATAAAATTGAGAAACTATTTTCTAATTTTATAAAATTGTTTAAAATGATATTTATTATTGCCCATGCAGTAGTACTATTATGTACTATTTTCAAAATTAGTACCAGCTCATGTATGTATTTACAATGTTGGTAAGAAGAAAAATCAAAATTAAAATTACTACGAAGTGTTTTCTTTTACATTAATAAAAATTATAAAACTTTGTAAAGCAATATTTCAACATAAAATTACTAATTTTGATTATTTTATCTTTATATATTTTCTTTATTTGAGAATGATATACAATTAAAAACTTTTATGCCGTGTATGAAGAAATTTTAATTAAATCTACCTATATATACATCCTTATTTAAGCACTCTCGAAGAAGATTGTTAACATCTTTAGTCGGAGTATTGTTGAAACTCATGCCTACTAAGGGTGCCCATAATGACCTTTTCTTAATACTTTCTTATAATTATTATGCTTGCATAAAATTATTGTCAGTAACAAATTTTCAAATTGCATTTTGCATAAATATTTGTTGAAACCATTATTAAAAATAATTGCATATCACATAATAAGAATAAGAATAAGAATTTTTTTTAAAAGAATAAGAATTTAACTTTGAAAGTTAAAACAAACATACTTAAGAACAAATACTCAAATGAAGATTGATACAAGAGATTGTCCATGTGAATATAAGAGTTGCCATCTTCACTGCTTCCTTCTAGCCGATGGATTAATCCAAGTCTAATAGACTAATGATAATATTAATTAAGATTAAGCAACAAACATTGAACCACCCATCTTTATGTCATAAGTAAACTTAAGTTTTGGACATTTCCTTCAGCTACCAAAATCTCAATTATCCATAGAAAGAGTTGACGTGTGATTTCCTTTAAAGTTTTTTTTATCGCTATGTAAAGCTTTTGATGTTATTTTTCAACATGGTGTCTATGCAACATCTTAGTTCTAATTTGAATGCTTTCAAATTCTCACAATTAGTAAATGAGATAGTTGACACCCATTAAATCATTATAGATTAATTCATATTGAATTAGTTATGGTTGAGTTTCTTTAACATTTATTTCTAAAATATAAATAAGTGAAGATTGATATGTGCTAATTACGTTATATTTTTGTTATAATGTTGAGAGAATTTGACTTATATTTAGATGGTTTTTGTAAGATTTGATGCTTAAGATGGTTTATATTTTGTTAATTTGTCTTATTTTAGCTTCTCAATGCAGAAAAGAAATTAAGTAATATAAAGCCAAGTTGGAGAAATTTTAAAGTGATTTTAGATAAGCATAAGTTGAACATAGTCTCATGTATGGCCTAGACATAAAACCATGTTCTAACTCGTAAACTTATTGGTGCATTTTGCCTCTTTCATAACTTAGACATATGAAGGAGCATGCCACAAACATGATATCATATTCCTCCCATGTTCCATCTTGGTGCATTTGGCTTCTTCGACAATTTAGCCATATAGTAAACATAATCTTAACATATTATTGTGTTTTTCAACTTGATATAAATATGGTATTATATTTTTGGACTTCAGATCTGTCATGACCTAAACAGGCATATGATGGACATGTAAAACCCAAAAGTCAAAGCCCTCATGTAACACCCCAATCCCGCCCAACACATGTATGTGTGCCATACGATCACATGTGCACATACCCAATAGAATTGACGTGTTAACTATTTCACCTTCATTGTACCATTTGGCATCATAAACAAAATCAGAAATAACATATTATCAAAAATCCAAAATGTCCTCATTTCATTTCGTAAACCATAATTTACAACGTAGCATTAGATCCATCATTCATATTCATACATTATCAACCTATCAACGCTCACTGCTCACTCTACACAGTGTGCTGCATATATGAGGAATTAACCAAAAAATAAAAACTAATCCTTCAGTCCCAGCTAACCTACCTTTGAGCCATAAATTGTATCCAAAAGTGGTACAAAATTTCTTCTATGCAATTTTAGTAGCCAAGTCATCGCTTTCTTAAACCTAAAATTATCAACATTGTAGTTTTGGTGAGTTTTGTGAACTTAGTTAAGTAACCATCCTCGGTAGTTCACTCTTGTCATATAACACAACAATTTATGTTATCATAAAACTCACATCAACTTGATTATCACCAAGTAATATCACGAAACATTTTGTTCACAGATGTCACATTTCAAACACAAATCCATACAATTAATCATTATGCTACAATTTTGTAGAACACAATCATCGATAAATTATCATGTATTCACACAAGAAAAGTCCTTAAAACAATTCAATCATTCAATTTATTCATATTATATGTGAATGCATGTTTATAAGACTCAAATTTATTTATTATGTTGTTATGACTGTGTGCCTTTTTAACTGTCCTGTATCTGTTGTGGATACTTGACTCTTTTATATTGTCCCTTATCTTGGAGATATAGTACTCATTGCACATATTGAGCTTTAGACTCTTTCCACAAATGTCTGAGCTTTAGCCTCTTTTTTACTGACAACATCATTCATAACTCTCTTTATATTTCATGCATTGGAATGAAAGGCATTCCACAATTTAATCATTATGCTCATTAAGTCACATTCACATTCTTTCTCATTCACATTTGTCATTAGACTTTTAGTCCGACGTTCAACATTTAAGTTGAGAAACAAGTAGTCAATCACATTCAAATTCAAATAGCACTTCCAATGTTTTATTCATACATTAAACTCTTCGAACATTTCATGTCCGAAATTCAGTACACATACATCACATATCAATTAAGAAATACTTATTTTTCCAAATTCACATACAAGGAGCACTTCAATTATCCTATTCCTAAATCAGAAATCGCGGACCTTCGTTGTCCGAAATCAATACAATCAATTCCCTATTCTGGACATAATTCAAAACAAACACATAACAAGGTGAGACTATCTAGGTTACTCACAAATCGCTCCTGAAAGCTATTTGTTTAAAGTCCCAGCAATGCCTGGATGACAGTGCTCTAAATGCTCCTCTATAACTTGCAAAACACCTTTACATATATCACAATTTTGCATAATTGTATAAGTATTCATTTATGCACATCTATGTATATGAAATATATACAATGCATGTTCAATAACAATCCCGAGTATCCTATCATTGTTCTTATCACAATATCATTCATATATCAAAACTCACATAAGTTAATTTGTACTAAGGGTTTGGACTACAATAAAACAATTTGAAACTAATTTCATAACCCAATTGATCATTCCAGATTGTTTTTCTAAAAGCAATATTGTGGGTCCACTTTGCATGATCATTATGACAAGGAAAATTGAGTAATTTGGTAATACTTCCTACTAGAAAATTGTTCTTCTATGTCTTAAGTTTCTAATGACACTAAGATCATACAATTTAGTTCATTATTCTATAAGTTATGCTCAAAATACTACAGACTGAGTATATTTAAAATTTTGGCTAATGCATAATCGTGCACTCAATGTTTTACAACTCATATCTCTCAATTCTAATATCTAAAAGTTACAAAAATTATACTAGTTGAAGGCTAAGAGAATAAGATACAACTTTTATGAAGACAACTTTCTCTGATTCTGCCTACATCAATACAGTTTATTCGATAATAATAGGACATAATTTATGTCACGTGTAGTGCTATAGCCTAAGCTAAGACTCAATTTCAAGACCCTTAAGGACATAATTCAAATTCAATTTCTATTAACAATTGTATAAAAATGTCTCTAGTTCAATTTAAATTAAGAATCATCTCATTTGGAAATCTACATATCAAAATAGAGCCAAAATACCAAAGCATATGTAGTGCAAGCAAAACAACTAATATATTCCACAATCAATTATTAACATCATATGAAATTCATCCTAATTCATCATCATCAATTCTATATTATAACATGCCATAAACACTAATCTTTTACTTACTTGTTTAGTTCTAATCCTAGCTCAAAAGTTACTCTAAATTAGTACTCCAAATATGCAGAATCATCACACATTCAAGGTAGAACTTGGAAGGATTTCAGCTAAGACAACAAGGCAACTATATATTTAATTCTCTACTTAACTTTGTGAGGGTGAAGCACGGATTATTGGTGAAACAATTAGACACGAACATAAATAAACATAGGTAGGTGCAAGGAAGAGTGTTTCGGTGGTGCGTGAGAGGAAGGAAGAAGAGAAATGACCATAGCTGGAGTTGCTCGTGCTGAAACTTACGCCTAAGGTGTTAGGTGTCATCTAATGGAATTACCATAAATCTTATGGCATGTTCAGCACTTATCAAGCATAGATGTTGCCAAATGTCTCCAACTAACTAGGTCACTTGTCCATTAATCAACTATGCCATTTTTCATCAACTTACCAGCCCGTTTGTCACACAATGATTGATCCATTTGTCAATTAATTACTAGTCCATTTGTCACCAATTTAACTATGCCAAATGTCACTCAATTATAGGCTAAATCATTCAAATTTTTCATGCATCAATTTATTCTTCCGTTTGGCATTTTTCTTAGTCCAAATGTACATTCTAATCCATAAATTTCCTAATCCATAACATTACATTCCTAATTTTGCTAATTGAAATCCAACATACCAAAATTCAAGACATATCAAAACACAATTCACATTTATAGATTAATTTTACCCAAAAATTATCCATGAATGCATTTACAATCATATTATTATGCACAATCAATATTCACGTGTATGTGTATGCCATATTATGCATAAGCATGAAATGCCCTTTCTAATTTCTCATTTACCTCTCTTGTATACTATTCTAGTTTTATCATGAGTAACAAGATGTTGGACCTCAAATCATATGTAAGCCTAACTACTAGTGAAAAAAACTAAAAAAAACTCAGAAAATAAATAACAACACGAGCACAAGCAAATATAAACACATTATAGTATAACACTGTTAGCATACATTAGAAGAAAAATTTTCAACATATTACTATATCACCGCAAATGCTAAAGTACAAGTATAAGTGAAAATAAATGAAAAGCATACGTAGAGGTAGATATGTTGCAATTGATGCTCATAAGAGTCACTACTGTGAATTTGGTGGTGGTTGACATGAAAAATATAGTTGAGGAGAGTCAGATCTCACTAAATAAGTCCATATCGCTTTATGACATCCAATGGAAAGCTCACACAATATATAGTTTATACTAGTATAAAAGCATATAGATAATGCATAAAAAATCACATGCAATGCTCAATAAATTGCTAAGAAGGAATATCTTTAATGCCCTAGTCTCCAAGGGCGAATCCTCACAATACTATACCTCAAATGGTTGTTGGGAGCTGAGCATCAGCAACTGTCCATCCATACACTTAAATAGTTGTAAGGCTCTCTTAGACTAAAGTTGTTGTGGGGAGTCAAGCATCACCAACATATCAGCCCTCACTCAATAGGTCCGAAGTCAAAATCACATTAATAATATACATATCAAATAAGGACTAGACTGAGAGCTAAGCATTAACTAGGACTAGTCTATATCATAGCATAATCATCTCTCATAATTAAATTGATGCGCATCTGGTTTTAATGCATACGAATCAAGTGGAACGTCCTAGAGATTTTTCTTCCTTCATAATCACAATGGAACACATCAACATATAATACCAATATCAATCATTCAATTTCATAAAATAAGTACTCAGTTATGTAAAGACCATCATAGATATATATAGTATGCCATAGATACCTAAACCTATATTATTATGGAAATATTTTCATAAGCATCATAATAAAAGCTATATAAATTATATGTATATACTTTTAATGTACTTATATATGTGTGTATATATAGATATAAGGCATCTATTATGGCTTCATGTCATCGCTTATATAAGTATAGAACCATATTCAATAGCTGGTATAGATATATAAGTAGATATATATGAACTTATTTGTCTGAAACTTACGATATGGTTCTCATTTCTAATGTACCTTTTTTTATCAATAATGAGTGATACACATAGTGACCAATAATGAGATCATAGGGCTTTTTCTCTTAACATGAAGGGGAGTCTAATAGTGGTGGTGGTGTTCGAGCTTAATTAAGACTAATGTGTATCCACCCCCTTGCACTTCGAGTCTATATAACTCTTATGTCTACTGCACACTATCTTTAGTCTTTGCTTGATCAATAGAACCTTCTCCAATGTGGTCTTGATTAGTTTTAGGCCCTTCAACTGCCTCTCACCTACCTCCTCCCAGCATCTTAGTGATCTACATGTTTTCTCATATAATTTCCCATAAGATGCCATCTCAATGCTACTATGGTAGCTATTATTGTAGATGAACTTGATCATAGGCAAGTGCAAATCCCAATCACCACTAAAGTCCATCATTCACATCCTCAACATATCTTCTAAGGTTTGAATCATCCTTTCCATCAGTTTGAGGATGGATTGTTATGCTAAAATCCAATCTGGTGCCTGTTGCCTCTTATAATTTCCTTTAGATCTAAGATGCGAACTGTGAACCTCGATCAAAGATATCAACATGAGCAACCTATAAAGATACATTATTTGCTTGATATATAATAAAGCAAGCTTAAGCACTAACTAGGTGGTTTTCAAGGGTAGTTAGTGTTCAAAGGTAAGATATGGGTTGACTTCATTAACTTATTTACGATCACCCATATTAAATCACATCTAATCCTTGTATAATATAGGCTAACCATGAAATCCATTATGATCTTTTCATATTTCCATTCAAGAATTGACAATGGTTGTAGCTTAATTAAGGGTCTCAACTTTTACTTGGTTGTAAGTAAACTACTTAGAGACATATTTAACTGTATCTTTTTTTATATCGTCCCACCAATAAGTGTCTAAAGTTATAATACATCTTTATGAAATGTAAATGTACATTATATGTCAATAGTGTACATCCTCTAAATTACACTCCTTTTAGTTATCTAAATCTAAAAAACACAGTCTCCAATTCATTCTTAGCATACATCCTCCATTAATCTCAAATTTTATGTGGCATCCTTCTCAAACTTCATACATAAACTTTTGAAGCTTAGGATCTGAGCCTTGAGCGACCTTGATCCCATCCAACAATATCGACTATACTCTAATGCTTGCCAATAGTACTTTTGAATATCAAATCTAAAACTGAGTGCCTTGATCCATCAAATTATGTAACTCTTTGGTCAAAGCTCTTCTGTCTACTACGATATGTGCCAAACTACCTGATACTACCTACCTAGTACATTTATTATGATATTTGCCTTTTCAAGATGATACTAAATTGTGCAGTCATAATCTTTTAATAGTTCCATCCACCTTTTTTGCCTCAGATTTAAGTCCTTATGCTAAAATATATAATTTAAACTCTTATTATCTTTGTAAATTTCTCATGTCTCACTATACAAATAATGTTTCAAATCTTTAAGTCAAAGATCACTACTGCCATCTCTAAATCATAAAAAGGATAATTTTTATGACTTTTCAATTGCCTAAATCCATAAGCAACCACCTTACTATGTTGTATTAACATGCAACTTAGGCCAACTCTCGAAGCATAAAAAAAATGAAATCCTCCACCTTCAATTGGTAGAGCCAAGATTAAAGTTGTAATTAAACAAACATAAGCTTATGGAAGCTCTCCTCATGGGCATCAAACCAAATGAACTAGGCATTCTTTTACTTCAAACTTGTCAAGGGGGCTACTATCTTAGAAAATTCTCAAATAGATCTTTAATAGTAGCATATCATCCCAAAAAGCTTTACACTTCTGTCATCATCTTTGGTCTTTCACAATTTATTATAGCTTCCATGTTCTTCGGGTCCATTTATATCCTCTCTTAAGATGCCATATGTATTAAAAATGTGACACTTTTAATCTGAAATTCATACTTTGAGAACTAGGTATACAATTGATGTTCTTAAAATGTCTACAATACCACTCTCAAATATTGGGCATGCTCTTTATATATTCATGAGTACACCAAAATGTCAATGATAAAGATTATCACAAAGCTATCTAGGAACAGTTTAAACACCCTATTCATTATATTCAAAAAAGAAGTTGGAGCATTTGGTAAGCCTAAAGGACAATACTAGGAATTCATAATTGTCGTATCAAGTCTTGAAGGTAGTTTAGGCATATCCTTTAATCTAATGATATCCAAACCTTAGTTCAATCTTAGAAAAATACCTAGCACTTTGAAGTTGATCAAACAAATCATCAATTCAGGGTTATAGATACTTGTTGCAGATGGTCACCTTATTTAATTACATATAGATAACACACAGCCAGAGGGAACAATCTTTTTTCTTTACCAACAGTACTGACGAACCCTATGGTGATGTGTTAGGCCTAATGAAGCATTTATTTAATAAATCTTGTAATTGTTCTTTTAGTTTTTTTAGCTCTACAGGTACCATTCTATATTAAGGTATAGAAATCAAAGTTATACCAATTACTAGATCAAAGCAAAACTCGATATCTCTATTTGGAGGTAGCTTTAGTAATTCTTTAAGAAATAAATTTAGAAATGTCCAAACTATTGAAAAACTTTGTTAATTTCTATGAAGCATCCCTTATTGAGGCCAAGAATCCTTAACACCACTATTTAAGTATCTTGTTGGCTACCAATGTTGAAACTATATTAGATTAGATGGTCCTCTTATCTCCTTCAAACGTAAACTCTACCTCACCCGAAATAAAAAACATGGCATAATGACTAAATGACTAGCTCATCCCTAGTATTACATCAAAATCCATAACCATAACACTCTAAGATTTGCTACCAGTTCCTACCATCAATGTCTACGAGATATGAGTAATAAATTAAATATACCTCTATAAACTTATTACGAGGTGTGGATACGAACAAGGATTCTTCCATCTTGTCTAGTACTACTTATAGTCTTATAGCAAAGTTGGGTGACGTACAAGAATAGGTTGCTTCCAAATATATCAGAACTCTAGCTTCTAATCCAAAGATGAGAGTAATGAATATCACCACATTCAAAACTCGTGCATCTTGAAAGAAGAGGGTGGACACACTAACCTGACCAAAACTTGCACATGAGAGTTAGAGGACTATTACTGACTACGACCTCTAAATCTACTTCCTGAATGCCTCCTTCTAAAACTTGCCCCTATTGAGGATCAAACTATGGTCCCCCTTATGGTTACTAAAATGGAGGATGCATCACACTAGAAGAGGTCTAATGATGTCACATTATTAGATAGTCCTTAATCAGATACCTATACTAGCCATATCTATAGCAACCTTTTAGTGGTATGTAATATAAGCCTTAATGTACCTTATCACATTGCTAGCAAACAGAGGTTGTTAAGCCTTAACTACTACATTTAGAGTTTTGTCTACTACTATTATACCTGCTACAGGAGCGAACCTATATCCTCCTTAATGTCTACGACCATATATCTTCCTAAATGTTGAACAACCATCTATCAAGATCTCTCACTCTGATTATACCCTAGAGAAAAGTTTGACTATTGTTACTGTCATTGCTGAAAACTAGAGGGGTCTTGTTGAATACCTTATAGTTTGTTTTCTAATAAATAAAGTACCCTGCTCCATAAGGATCCTTTCCAATTAATTGGCCATATCTACTAAAGTAAATAACTTCTTTTGATAACTTATAGTCATGTTGAAGAAAATGGGACTCAACCCTAATACATATTAGTTGTTCTTCCTCAACTCATCTAAAACAATCTTTAGGACATATTGACTTAATTAAATGAAGTTAGTGGTGTACTCATCCACTATCCTATCTCCTTAATATAGATTTAATAACTCTGACCTAAATGTGTTTCAAGTTGTGGAGGAGAGGAAATAGTCCATAATCTTCTCCATAAAATGTGACCAATTCATTGTACCTAAGTATGGAAGGATATGGTCTTAATGCCAATCCTTGGACACTCCTTGCAAACACATCTCCACTAGACCTACTAGATGGGTATCAGAATAATGTAACCTCCTGCCTCACATCTACATTTCATCAAGGAAATCAATGACCTCCCTGCGTTTGGTCTCATCAAACTCTAGGGGACAAAACCTTGAATATGCTATTAACAACTACATATCTGACCTCTCCTACTCAAGGACTGTAGTTGGTGGTCGGACTTATTATTTTTCTTATTACATCATCATCATCTATTACATGATCTTCATCAAATCTTAGAACATGGAATTGTTAGCTTTTATTCCCACTAGAAACATTTATATATCAAATGCAAGCACCTTAGGAACTCCATATGACATCTCTGGCTCTTTTACAAGTTTCTCTCAAGTCCTAGCCTACCATGCCTTTTAGCTGATCCAGTGGAGGTAGACGCCTCGTCTTGGTCAATTCAAGCAAAAAATGGTGCACATTTGTTCATGCTAATAAAGAAAGAAAAGGAATGGTCAGTAACAATGATTAAAACATATGAGTATTCTGAGTAAGGAAGATACTTTAAAGAGGGATTAAGTTCTTATCTGTTTATAGTAACAGCTAGAACAATACTCTAAGCCTTAGATCTTTTAACCTAGGCTCATATATCAACTTTTTTATGACTCAAATAGGCATGCAATTGGCACATTATATCTAAAAGTCAAAGACCTCAAATCACAAGTAAGCCTGAATACTAGTGACATAAATAAATACAAAATTATAAAGAATAAATAACAACACAAGCATGCAATTACAAGCACAATAAAGTATAATAATTTTACTATGTATCAGAAGAAAAATTTTCAATAAACTACCATATCACTATGGATGCTAAAATATAAGTACAACTGAAAATAAATGAAAAGCATACGTGGAGGTAGATATGTTGTAGTCAACACTCCTCAGAGTCATGGCTACAAAGTTGGTGCCAGCTGACTTGAAAAATATAGTTGAGGGGAGTCATATAACATTAAGTAAGTACATATTGCCCTATAACACATAATCACATGCTCACATAATTTATAGTTTATACTAGTATAAACATACATATATGATTCCTTAAAAATTACATGTAAGGCATAATAAATTATGGATAAGGAATATCTATAGAACTCTAGTCTCTAAGGGTAAATTCTCATAATACGACACCTCAAGTGGCTACGGGGAGTTGAGCATCACTAACAATCTAGCCATACACTTATACTCATAATAACCATAAGGCTCTCATAATTATAAGGAGACAAGCATCACTAACATATTAGCCATCACTTAATGTGCCCAAAGTCAGAATCACATCAATAATATACATATCAAACAAGGGCTTGATCGAGAGCCAAGCATTAACCAGGATTGGTTTGTATGATATCTTAATATCATATCATAACCAAACTATTATGCATCTAGTCCTAATGCATACTCATTAGGTCACGTGCCCTACAAATTTTTTCAACCCCATACTCACAATTAAACACATCAACAGATAATCCAACTATCAATCATGTAATTTAAAAAAAAGCACTTAATTAAGTGAGGATCATCATAAATTCATGCAATATTCTATAAGTACCCAAACTTGTATGCATATATTTGGCAATTTTCACATAGACATCATGAAAATAGTTACACAAATTACATATGTATATGCTTATACTTGTAGGTATATATATATGCATGTATATGTAGATATATCATAACATATCATATCCACATGCTTAAGGAAATGAGCATCTATTATGGCTTAACACATCATCATTCCTATCAGTATAGAGCCATATTCAATAGTTGGTATGGATTAAATATTAGTAGATAGATATCAACTTACCTGATTGATGTACTTGTTTGTTAGAACATTACAATGTACTTGTTTGTTCGAAAATTACAATGTAGGCCTACTTTTGATTTACATTTATTTTCATCAATTAATAACGACATAAACTATGACTAACGATGAGACTATAGGGTTTTTGCTATTGATGTCACAAGGAATACAATGGTGTTGGTGGTGGTTCGCAATACTCACCAAAGGTAACGAATCAAAGATTTGAGTTTTTCTCTAATACTTCTCTTAATTTTTATGATGATTTTAGCATTGTTATGAGATAAAATATGATTATGACAAGCTTGAAGAGAGGAGTTGATTTACATATATAGTCAGTTGGTTAGAGTTGCTGGCGATAAAGAATAAAAGAAGAGAATGGTTTCATACATAGTAACCTTTAGGGGATGAAAAATGAAAAATAGAAATGAAAATAAACAAGGGGAATATTTTCCATTTTGCGAAGGAATTTAAGGAAATGGAACCCTTTTGTAATTTTGATAATTAAATCTAGACCACACCTTCAGCCTTCGAACCCCACTAGCATAGACTTAGAATTTGATTTATTATTGGCTTAGTTAGTCTCCCATATATAATCGTCTTTGGTTCAAATGGAAATACCTTAAGCTTTTAGGGAAGATGAAGGGAAATACCTTCAGCTTATTGACATCGATAGTCTCCCTTATATTTATTGAAGATAACTTGGTTATTTACTTGGTTAGTCTACCTTAGTCTTTCTTTAGGGTCTTCCTTCCCCCAAATTTGTGTACAATACCACTAATTTTCGCCAAAATCTTACTATGACTAAAGACCACTCTTTCGTTTAAGGATGCCTAACCATAACACTATTTAAAACAAATTAAACAAGAAATTCGTTGTTATGATGGATGCCTCCTAAGGCTATGTTTGGTTAGGGGTTTAAAAGTGGAATGACAGGAAATGTAATATTATTCCATCGTTTGGGAGGAGGGTTTATAATGGAATGAAATGGAATGGGATGGAAGAAGAGGGTTTCATATTATATTCCATTTCATCCTAAATAGTAAAAATAAAAAAACCTCCGATTTGGGGAGGGGGTTGGGTTAAGATGGAATGTAAAATGATAAACAATTTTACACTATATTACATTATAAACGCTTCATCCAAACAGTATTTCACTATATTACATTATGAATCATTCTATCCCTCCCAAATAACAATTTTCTAATATTACATTCATTTATATTCTATTCCATTATAAATCATTGCGTTCTACTCTATTCTATTAAAAACCTTACGTTCAACCAAACATAACCTAAAGAGTAATAGAAAACAAATTGACGTCTCGATTTGAAAATACCTTTTTCTATTTTAGTTCCCTAAAAATTAATGATAAAAATACTGAAATTTAATTTAAGATTTATGAATATCCAATTCAGGCAATTGATAACTTCAAAATTTTCTTAAAAGTTTATACTTAATTTATATTATCAATTTATAAAAAAATTATGTAATTTGAGGGAATTCTTAAAATTTTAAGTGATTAATATTTTAAATTATAGATATTAAGCTTAATTTATCACTTAATTTAAATTTGTTAATTTATTCAATAAATATGATTGTTAAGAATGTGCATTGTATGAATGAAAAACACTTGTCTTTGACTCATCAGTCTAAGGCAAGGATATGTTTATGACAGGGAACTTAGAATTTAAGTATTAGTTAACATTCAATGTCATGGACTCATGGTCCTATCGTACTTAACAATTTATATTTTGTAAGACGGAGGACATTTGAATACATTCATTATGGAAAAAAGATTATATCCAAAGAGAGAGTATAAACTATCATTGGCTATAATCAAACATATGGAATTAGAATTGTTCTAAAATATGAAGACAAATTTTATCAATAGAGAAGTAGATGAGATGATCCATATAAATCAATTTGTGAGTTTTGTATCCAAAGGTTAAAAATGTTAAGTGTGTCACTTAAAGCATTCAATTTACAGTCTAAATTAATCATCAAAACAATAGTGTTATTGATTTCATTGAGTCATTATTTCAATTGATTTCATAATGATCGAAGTAAATTGTTGTGCATACATAGGAGGGTTAAAAAGAGTATTTTTAATCCTATCATTATATGTGTATGACATCTTTTGAGTTAGAAATGATAAGGAATTAATTAATATTACTTAGAAGTGGTTGTTATCTACACTGAAGACAAAAGATATTGGGTAAGACAGACTATATTTTAAGAGTTAAATTTTATAGAATTGATATATGATTTTCTAAGTTTCTCTCAATATAATTGAATTAGGATGATTTTAGAATAATTTTGTGTTATGTCCCGATAGATAAGGAACATATTTTTAGTGTTAAAAATGCCCAAATATTGAAGAAGAAAATAAAAAATTGACAAGAGTGACATATTGTTGACAAGTTTGTATAAGAACAAATTAAAGATGGACAATTGTATACTCCTTGTTAGATTTATAAGTGTATTTTTTTTCTATTTGTATGCTTCTTTCCTCTTTTAAAAGATCTTGGTTAAGTGTAAATAAGTAATAGGAGAGCTACTACAACCCTATTTTCTTTAAAACTCTTTATCCTTAAAATTCTATACATATGCCAATGCAATTAGATATGTGCAATATGATTTGTGCTTGACCAAACATACATTATATTGTTGGATAATCAGTAGATATAAAAATAATTTTGGTCTTACATATTGCAAACAGTTAAAAATAATCTCAAAGTGATGTTGATTGATCTTTAAATATAGATAAGCGAAATGCAATCTCTGGCTATGCATTTATAGTTAGAGATAATGTCATACTGTAGTGGATCAAAAAGCAAATTCGTGTCTTGTCATTCACTATAGAAGAATAGTATACCGTATGCACATTTCAGGTGTAAGAGGCTATTGGTACGATTGTTAAACTTAATAGTACACTTAGATTGGATAGTATAACAGTGATAACTTATGTAAAGGTTTTTAAGTATTATAGAAGGTTGAAGAACATTAGTCCTAAATATTTGATTGCACAAAGTCATGTAATTTTTTTGAATATATTTTTACCCATAAAGTGGCAGTTGATCATTTTTAGCAAAACATGTAGTTAAAGGGATATTTGAGAGACATATTAGAGATGTATAAACACATTTAATTTATGCGTTCATGAAATTAAGTTATTTTTAGTACAATTGTAGTATGTGGTAATTAAGTCACTATTAGGCTAAAATTGACAGTCTCAAATGAACAATTATCTTATTATTTTTTTCCCTAAGCAAATAAGATGAGATGACAGATTACATTCATATTTGAATATATAAACTAGATATTTTATTTTTGTGCATGAAAATTAGTTTGATTTTTATAGAATATCAAGTTAAGATAAGGTATTTTGAGACGAAAAAAAATAGCTACATCTTTATATGCCTGATTAAGTTAGAATATATTTTCAAAAGCGTTAGATGAATGAAAATTTAAAGTATAAATTCTAATGATAAAAATTGAACATGATAAATTAGTATTTAAATTATCTTAAAAAGAACTAATGAAACTATGTCCAGGTCACGCCACTATTTTTCTGTCATAAAGCCATCACCCATTTTTTAGTTGATTGGTAGCTTTTAGCTATTTGGCTATGTTAAATAGCTAATAGACATATTTAATAATCAAACTGATTGAGGTGTCTGACTGAACCTGATTTTTAAAAAGCTCCGATTTAAGAACATTTTGGTGTTAGCTGAAAAAAATTATGCGTTAATGAGCATTGTGTCCTCACTCTTTTCTTCTGAGTCTTTCGGTATCTCAACATTGGCAACAATAATCAAAGAGACCCATCCGTTGTTGGGTCACATAAAAAGCAAGGAAGCTACTCGACATCAAATGCTGACGTCTCAGTGGAGGAAAGCTCCGATTGCTTCAGTTTCGTGGTGGAAACCGATAATATTGGAGAGGTTAGAGCATATACAATCGAAAGCCACCCTGGGGTCACTAAGATCGTGATTAGGCCAAATGGGTATCTCGAGTTCTCTTCGTTGAATGATTTGGAGTTGTATATGTGGAGGTTTAGGTTGCCGGATTCCAAAAGGCAAGAGTTTGCTAGCGCGGTGTTTGTTGATAATGAGTTGATGGTGACGGTGCCAAAGAGGGACGAGGGCAATGAGGGGACTGCTAATGATGGGGAGTTTACAGGAGGTATGGGAAATAATAGCAACAAGAATAATGCTAGGCTTGTGCTTGTACAGTGATAAATTACTTATTCAAGTTTCTTTTCTCTTTTTAGCTCTTATCTTGAATTATGTTCTTCTAGATGTTCGATTGTAAAGTTCTTGGTGAATGGTACTAGGTTTTTTATCCTAGCTTTCATCTTGTTGAATGAATCAAGCAAGGTTTTTGTTTTAAAGTTGTAGCACATGGACGGTTTTGCATTATGTTTGTAAGCACCAGTCACTGGTTTTCTCATTAGTTGGTTTCAAACCTTTTGCCTTTTTCTGGAGAAGAGTAGCATAAATCATAGTAATTGTGCTGGAATTCGATAGCTTGATGTTACAACTTTGTAGTAGAATTTTTGAAGGAAATAAAAAAGAACAGAGAATGGACTGCTTGAAGGAAATAAAGAAGAACAATGAATGGACAGAAAACGTGTTTTATATTTCATCTATCGAGTTTTCTTAAATACGAAAGTTTTTAACTGAACTTTTAGAGAAACAAGTAAAAGATAAGCAAAATATCAGGACCACAATACAGTATGGTTACTAAAAGACAGCGACAATTAGCTAAAAAATGGTAAGAACTATTCTAAAACCTGGTCTTAATTAACCAAAAAGTGGCAACATCTATTCTAAGACTTGGTCTGTAATTCGACACGTTTCTAAAGCACAATTCTCAACGTTTGACTTGTTCAACAAAAACTTCTTCCAAGGCACGATTCTCACACTTCTCCATGCCTTTGAAGTTGTAGACTCCCATCTTTTTCTTAAGTTATTCAAACTTATTCTAGACAAGGCTTTAGTGAATACATTAACAATTTGATCTTTCGTTCTGCAATAAATCAACGAAACTTCTCCTCCTTTTAAAATTTATCTAAGAAAGAAAATTTTGATCTTAAAATGTTTTGTCTTACCACGAAACACTGAATTTGAGGAGAGTAAAATGGCAGCTTAATTATCAACAAAGATTTGTGTTAATTTTTGCTGCTTCAAACTCGAATCTTGAAATATTTTCCTCAACCAAATGGCTCAATTTGCTGCAACAGTTGCAGCAATGAATTCAGCTTCTGCAATAGTTTCTTACTTTTTTGAGCACCAATTAACCACACTCGATCTAAGGCTAAAACATAATTTAGTTGTACTTTGCATATCATCATCTGATCCTACCTAATCATTATCAGAAAAACCAACTAGATGAAATTGATCACTTATAGCATACCTGATTCGATAATCAACAATTCCTTTAACATATACGAGAATTCTTTTGGTAGCTTGCATGTGTTCTCTACTTGCACAATGCATGAATCTGGAGAGAAGACTTACAGCCTGCACTATGTCAAGCCTAGAAGCTATTACGTATATGAGACATTCAATCAAGCTTCTATAGAAATTTTCATCCACTTTGGCAGATTGATCATCTCTACAAAACTTTAGTTTTGCTTGCATACGAGTTTCTATAGCCTTGCAACTCTCCATATGAAATTTCTTCAAAATTTCTTTGGTATATTTTCTTTGACTGATAAAAATCTCGTTTCTCAATTGTCTTATTTCCAGAGCTAAAAAATAGGCCATCAATCCCAAATATATCATCTCAAATTCCTTAAGCATTTTAGGCTTGAATTCATCATTGAGCTCTTGATTATTTCTTGTGATTAAAAGATCATTGACATAAATAGAAACAATGATAACGTTAGTGTTTTCACTTCTTATATACAAGGTTGCTTTACTTAAGCTTTTATTGAAGCCTAAGCTTGTCAAATGATAATTTATCCGGCTATATCAGGCTCTCAAAGCCTGTTTAAGGCTCTTTAGCAGATAGACTTTGTCTTCTTTACCCTACACAACAAAACCATCCGGTTACTCAACAAATATTTCTTCTTTCAAAAAACCATTTAAACAGGAAGATTTTACATCTAACTGGAATATTTTCTAGCTCTTTTGAGCTGCCACTATAAGAAGCAATATGATAGTATCAAGCCTGGACACTAGAGCAAAAGTCTCTGAAAAATCTCCACCAAAGACCTATGCATATCCCTTCACAACAAGCCTAGCTTTGTACTTTTTTATTGACCCATCAACATTTAGTTTTGTTCTAAAAATCAATTTAACTCCAATGACATTTCTATTTGGAAGCCTTTGAGCAAGCTACCATGTGTGACTTTTCTCAATCATGCTTAGCTCTTCTTTCGTGACTAAAAGTCATTTTTCATCTTACATTGCTTATTGAACTCCAACTGGTTTCATTACTGCTACATTGCATCTTGCATAGATGTCTAAAAGTGATCTGGTTCCTTTAATAGGTAGGTCATCAACATCATCTTCGTTGGGAATTGATTGGAGCCTTTTGTCTTTCATTTTTTGAATTTCATTCCCACTTTTCATCCTCAATGAACACAAAATCTCTACTAATTATAATTTCTCCAAATTGATGTTAAAATTTTCTATAGGCTTAGGAGGAATTGTTGTAGCTTATAAAAATGTCAGGTTCAACTCTTTTATCAAGTTTGTCCATCTTGACCTGTGACATGTGAGTAAAACACAAACAATCAAATATTTTTAATTTTTTTCCAGATTTGGTTGGAACCTATACCATGCCTCAAAAGTAGTCTTCTCATTCACAACCTTTGTAGGAAGCCTGTTTAACAAGAATACTGTCGTGTTTGTTGTTTCTGCCCAATACTCCTTAGGCAAACCTTTCTCATGCATCATGCATCTTCCCATCTCAAAAGATGGTTATGTTTTTCCTTTCAGTCACTCTATTTTATGTGGAGTATATGGGGCTGTTATTTGATGCTCAATGTCAATTTTTCTCATAAAATTGATTGAATTGATTTGAAGTATACTCCTTTCCATTATCAGATCTTAATATTTGAAAGGTACAGCCACTTTGATTCTCAATCCATTATTTAAACCTCCAGAAAATGCCAGCAACTTCATATTTAAAACTGCGAAAACAAAATCCAACACATACGAGTGAAGTCATTAATAAAGATTATGTAATATTTACTCCCCTTCGATGAAGGAGTTCTTTGAGGTCCTGTAAGATCAGTGTGTATAAGTTGCAACTTCTTTGTTGCTCTTTAGGATGATTTCTGAAATAGAAGTCTAGCTTGCTTGCCATATTGACAAGCCTTACAACCTTGTAATTTTGATTCCAGTTGAGGTTGGCTTTGAGCAAGCTCTTTTCTTTGTAAATTCAACACTACAACATGGTGAAAATGGCCCAATCTTTTGTGATAGGTTTCGATGATACTAGCAACTATGGAAAAAGCAGCCTTCTCCTTCTATAATGGATCAAAAGAAAAGCTTCTGCTCTTCATGTAACTTTAAACATTTCTTTATCTATTGCATTTTTTATCAAGCATTTGATTGCCTTTAAAGATGACTTTGAAGCCTCCTTCAAATAGTTCTCCCACACTCAACAAATTTTGATTAATGTTAGGCGTAAATAATACATCTTTAATCAATTTTATACTTGAGAACTTTAAATTGTTACAATTCCATTCCCTTTCACATCAATGTATTCTCCATTAGCGATTTTGACTTTGCAGATAATTGTTGTATCTTTGAAGAGCTCATGAACAAAATTCATATAGCTTATGTAGCCACTATCCATAAGCCATTTGTCATAAGAACTATTGGTTGCAAAAAAATTGCTACAAAGAGTTGCTTCTTTTATTATTAGTTTGCAATTTGGGTAACATTTTTCTGCTATAAATTGATTTAAGTCTCAATATTTGCTTGCAAATTTTATGATGGTGCCCTATTTTCTGACATTTCTCACACTGAACATTAAGTCTTCTCTAACATTTGAAGGGTGGATGACCTTTAATTCTACAATGTTTATAAGGAGGATATTCATTTTTGCTTCGTTTTAGCAGAATCTAACCCTAAGACTTCCTTCTTACTCTTCTTCTTTTTCCCATTTCCTCCTTAGATTGTTTGCACTTTGACTGATAATGCTCCTTTAATAGAACCTTTGAATATCATAACCCTTCGTTGTTCTTGAGCCTGTAAGGAATTCAATAATTCTGCCAAAATAATATTTGACAGATCCTTAGTATTTTCCAATAAGCAAATGATTGCTTTAAACCTTTCAAGGACTGATACAAGAGTTTTATGAACTAATTTTGAATTAGGAAATTTAGAGACAAGTAATTTTACTCTGTTGGCAATGTTAAGTAATCTGTCAGAGTACTCTTTGACAGTATTTGAATCCTTCATCTGTTGAAGTTCAAATTCTCTGAGCAAATTAAAAACCTGCATTCCCTTGATTCTTTCATCTCCTTCAAATTCTTTTTTCAAAAAATTCAAAACCTCAAATGCTGATTTCATTGTCATAATTCTGACAAAGATTTCTTGTGAGACTGTAGTAAATAATGTAGCTTTAGCTTTGGACTTTCTTGTTTTCTTCTCCTTGTGATTCTTAATATGTTCCATGGTTGGATTTGAAGGCATGGGAGGAACTTTGTAGTCCTTTTCAGCAGCTTCCTAGAGATCATTTGCCTCCAAATGTGCCTCCATCCTTGCTACCTAGACATGATAGCCCACTCTATTGAAGACAGGTGGTGCAACTACAGTGAAAGGAGATTCTGAATCCATCGAAAAAAATGTTTCATCAGTCCCTTAAGGAAAGGGCTCTAATACCGCTTTGAAGGAAATAAAAAAGAAGAATATAGAATGGACTGGTTGAAGGAAATAAAGAAGAAAAATAGAGAATGGACAAAGAACGTGTTTTATATTTCATTTGTTGAGCTTTCTTAAATATAAAAATCTTTAACTGAAATTTGAGAGAAACAAGGAAAAGATAAGCAAAATATCAAGACCCACAATACAATATGGTTCCTAAAAGACACCGATAATTAACTAAATGGCAACAACTATTTTAAGACTTGGTCTTCAACTAGATAGGTTTCTAAAGCACAATTCTTAATGTTTGACTTGTTCAACAGCTTCTAAGGCACGATTCTCACACTATTACTTATAGGATTCATCTAAATAAGTCTTCTATGAATCACAATATATTAATACATGTTTTAATTACAGAGAACAGACTTAATTACAATAGAATTTTGAAAGCAACGCTATCATGCTCTAGAAAAATTGACTTAAATTGTTCAGCTTGCATGTCAACTTCCATACGTTGAAGAACTTCTTTTACCTATCTAAACTTTTGCTCCTTGCATTAACAGTTTGGTTCAAAATACTATATAGTAATGTAATGGTGAAGATCAGCATCAAGTTGTCTCTCTTGATCTTTGTAAGATTTGTACAACTTTTGGATATGAGAAGAAACAACGTCTACTTGTTACTAAGTAGTGTGATTCTATTGACTAATTCCATTTAGCTTAGAATCAATCTGATATAGAATTTTGTTCTATGCTACTACTTTGTTGGTATGCCACATGAGAACTTCATCAGCAAGATTACAAACAAAAGTTCCTTGTGAAGTTATTCTTGTGGCTCAAAAATAAGAGCTAGAAATAACCCTATTGGCATCATCAGTGCTTCGGTGTAAAGGACGAAAGTCTCCCTCATACGATTGAACCATCATATAAGGTAGAGGGGCGGGAGTTACAACAGGGATAGGAGGTATTGGCTATGGTTTGGAGATTGACTCGGGATAATCTCTACCAATAGGTTTGAGCATCTCACAAAGAGATTTGGTCTACATCGTTCAATAGATTTGCTGGAATTATCATCGTTATCATCCTAATGAGGATGATATTGTCGAGACGGCATACAATGAGTCTTTGACTTTTTCTTTCTTCGTCACCATTGATTATACAGCTCATCATCATCATCACTGTATGAGTCAGGATTCAGGCATACTTCACAATTTGGCTCACATATAGAGGGATCTGTATCCCAGATGAAATGTCCATAATGATGACTTATATAGACCAGATCTCTATTAGATTTTACATAATGAATTGGAGGGGTTCTTGCCTTTTGTATAGGACATAACAGCTTGTAGTATCAAAACTAGGTCACAAGTGCTTGAAGTATTTAGTTGATCATCAGTAGGCCTGGTGTAGATAGATTTCACCAGTCCATCTCGAAAAGTTTGAAGAATTGGAGGAGTGGTCATGTGAAACCAGTGCCTGTGATGTGTATGGAATATCTTCTGGTAGTTTGTGATCCATTTTGTCGGCATCAGCTTTTCCAGCTCTTTTGAATACAACTGCTTCTAGATCTGGATGATAATAGTCTGATCATTAGAATAATCAGCAACCATGTAAAGAACATCCAAAGTAGAGTTTGGAAAGTTTAGATCTACGATATGATATGTAATGTGGCCATTATTGCTGTAGGGTCTTGATCTGCTCCAGTGATCTAGATATGGACCTGGAGTCTGTCAAATAATGTTGGATCATCTAGTCTGATGTTGAAATCAAGTGCTATGGTAAGGATGATACTTCCATGGTTGAAAATTGTGAGCAAGGTACCAATTAGATGATTTTGGTACATTGTGTAGGTAGTATCAAGAAGAGATATTCTGACTGTAGCAAGTATTCCCTTTCTTTCATGGAGAGTAAGAACAAGTCGAACTGCTTTAACACGTAGACGCTTATGGTTCTGCTCCCTGTAAAGAGAGATGAGCTCCTTCAGGATCTCTAACTTTACATAGTATTCTGCAGAAGAAGCTTGTAAACTGCACTGTTCAAGACGAGAATTCTGGATGATTTATTTTATTTTTGGTCTTTTTGTAGATATAAGAATACGAATACTATGAGTCTAAGAATGATCTCTAGAATATATACAGTACGAACTAAGGAAGAGAAGACTCACAATACTATTTTCTATAAGAATATGAGAAATTTCTACAAGATTTTTTATCCTATCAGACAAGGTTACTCTAGAAAGTAAATCGAAAATTGAAAGAGTTAATAAAAGATAAATAGGGTTACTATTTATAAGTTCAATTATGCTTGTCGTGTCTCCTTGCTCTCTCTTATCAATAATGGGGGTTGGCAAGGGGCCTGGAAGGCAGGACCCCTTGTTGATTTTGATTTATAATATTTCAGTCTTCGAACCTGTCAAGCGCAGACTTTGAATTCATTTATGCTTGACTAGGTTAGTCTCCCTTGTATAATCGACCCTTTATTTACAGTAAAGAAAGACTAAAGGCACGCTTTAGTACTCCTCACATATGGAGACAAATTGCTACTTGACAAGAATGGACCACCCCAACCCCACCCCAAAGAAAGACCAAGGTAAACTCCTATATTTAAAAATCTGCCTTTATGAACGAAAAACAGTTGGCTTGTATTGATTAATCTAAGGCAAGGATACATTTGAACACAAATCAATTCGGTAAAAAATTTCAGGATAAGCAGTACGTGCATACTAAACTTGCCTTCGAAGTTCGAACTTACTCTAGTAACCAACCAGACCACTGAAATTTCTTAAAACCACTCCCATGTCACGACGGCCGTCCATAAAGTCAACATCGACGAAACTTCCTCCATTCACGTTCATAAAATGAATGAATATTGAAGTTTGTACATCATCGTCTAGTTCTCTTGAATTATTTATTATTTTCTACGATCCAAAAGCAACACAAAAAAGCTTTATCCTTTGTTCGCAGAGAGAGGAGCCTGACAGAGTGGCTCTGTCGTCTTTCAATTTTATGAAACCACCCTCAACTTTTGATCACTGGGTTTGGTTTCTGTTATCAGGTTTTACGTTATCCGAGTGAAGGGGGGTTTCTTTCTTTTAGAGAAGTTAAGACTATGGCAGTTTCACTCATAGCATCTTCTGCTACTGGAGCTGGACTGGAGTTGCTTTTTGGTAGCTTCTTAGATCTTGTTGTAGACGTGACCAAGAAGAACATTCTTTTCCAGCCCACCTTGAAGCGTTTGGAAACCACGTTAAAATCCCTGCAGCCAAAGATCAAGCAAATGGATGCGTTCAACTTAGATATGGATCGGCCGAAGGAAATTGACGGTCTCAAAGTACTGATAATCAAAGGCCAGAAGCTGGTTATCAAGTGCTCAAACACCAGTCAGTACAATTTTGTAATGAAGCCGATATATACCGAAAAGCTTCTCAAGTTAGAGGAAGAAATTCGTAGGTACATCGACATCGATATGCAAGTTCAGCAATCTGTAGACACGAAAGAGACGCTTTTTGAAGTGAAACAGATCAGTCTCGAATTGAGACAGGTAAGCGAGCAGTTCAAGCAGTTGAGTTCCATTGGATCAAATTCTGGTTCTTTTAGTAGAAGCGGGTTTATAGGCGTTTGCTCACCCCCTGGACTCAAAGGAGAACCTGTTGGATTAGAGGCTCCATTGAACGATCTGAAGAGAAAGCTGCTTGACGATGAGGTTCCATTGATTGTGTTATCGGCTCCGGGAGGATGTGGAAAGACCACAATGGCTCAGGCAGTTTGCCAAGATGAAGATATTCTAGGTATCAACTCTATTCACTGTTCCAATCATTACGTGTCTATGACTTACTTGTTTTTTGGATTCTCTTTTGGGTTCTTTTTCTGGTTCTTCGTTTTCTTCATCTTCTATGCTTTAAGTGAACTGAAATGTAAACTCCCATAAGGTCTTCTATTTCTACTGAATTGATGTAGAAATGTGTTTAATAATTATAACTAGTTAGCTTGAGATTTCTACTTAAAGTAGCTTAGCATATCCATGTATATTGCTTCTGGACTACGTTCTTAGCTAGAAAAACTTGAAATGGTAAAGATCTTGGAACAAGTTTTGCAGCTTTCTCATATTGTTTTCATGGTTACGCAGACAAATTCCAAGACAACATCTTCTTCATCACGGTCTCAAAATCACCAAGCCTGTTGGTCATTGTAGAAAGACTATATCAGCATAAAGGCCACAAGGTTCCCAAGTACAGAAATGAAAATGATTTAGTTGTTCTCCTAGAAAACTTTTTCAGGAATATGACACCAGAGCCTATACTCTTGGTGCTTGATGATCTTTGGTCAGGATCTGAATATATCCTTGATAAGCTCAATTTCCAAATTGAGAACTACAGGATTTTGGTGACATCAAGATCTGAACTTTCATCATTTGATTCCACGTATAAGTTGCAGACTCTGAATGAGACAGATGCGTTGACTCTTTTTCGTCAATCAGCATTGCCACAGGGTGGGAATTTTTGCATCTCAGATGATGATGTCAATAAGGTGCAGTTGCAAAATTGGAATCATGAATACGTATATTTGCTTGTTTTGGTTGATTTTCACTTTCTTGATTGAGTATAACAACACATGCGGAAAATGCTTGTTAAATTAAAGCTGAGAAATCCCTGGCTAACTCTGCTAATGTGGATAAGGTTACTTTTACTTCAATAATTGGTTCAGACTGTCTATTTTTGTGAACTATGCGTAAAGATTAGTGGGTGATCATCTGGGATAGAACAAATTGTGATAAAGGATGTAGTAAAACTCTAGTATAAGCTATGAATCTACATTGTGGATGACTCAAAATGCCGCAGTTTGAAAAACGTTTTTCCTTTCTAAACAATAATATGTTTAACGTGGAACTTGGTTGCCATTATCCCCTGTAATCTGGATTCTCGACAAAGCTACTAAATTTAATTTATCCCTGCAGATACTGAATAGCTGTGGGGGATTCCCACTAGCCATTTCAGTGATTGGCAAATCTTTATATCGCAAGTCTGCAGCAGAGTGGCGCAAGAGAGTTAAAGAATGTTCTAAAGCTTCTGCAATAATGTCTAAGTCTGAATTTGGTATTCTTGAATGTCTTCAAAGCAGCGTGGATGCTTTGGATGAAAAAGTTGAAGTCAAGGAGTGTTTCATAGACTTAGGTTCATTTCCTGAAGACCAAAGGACTTCTGCCACTACCCTTATTGATATGTGGGTGGAATTGCATAAGATAGATGAAGATGACGCAATGACCAATTTGCATGAACTTTGTGATCGGAATCTCGTCGATCTTGTAGTTATGAGGTAGGCTGACGCTAGCTATCACTTCAGTTGCTTGCTGCTATACGCTACAACTTTATAAAGTCTAAGAGAAACTAACAAGGTGAAACCAATAATCTCGCAAAAGTTTGCGAATATTTACATAAGATGCCAATTGGGAGAGGAAAAGAAGATGAAATTTGTCATAGTTGACATAATTTTGAATAAAA